>JACJUY010001488.1:60460-75444 GCA_014220935.1 Platorchestia sp. MABIK | reverse complement strand
ACTCATAAACCTAACCTCAACAAAGACATTAGTGCCGTAAAGTTATCAATTGCCCCCACCTACTGACGTAATTCTGTGTGTGTAGTGTGTGTGTGTGTGTGTAAGCATAGCGTGTTTTCACTGGGTGTATCAGGATTAGCGTGTACATTTGTGTTTGTGTAAATTGTGAGTATGCAGCTGTTTGTGTATTAAAGAATACAAATTAGGGTTTTTAGGCATTAAGAAAATTTTGAGGAATATTTATATGTGTTTTTCTTAGAATCTTAAAGTTTTTTTTTCACCTGTTTCAGCACTGATGATGAAATTTTAAAAATTCCGAAACGTATGCAATAAACGTAATGATCATTTTTACTCTGGTTCTTCTTTTTATTCTACGAGTAAGATTCTCTACGAATCGTCCCATTGGAAGTATAATTAATATCAGTTCACGTAGAGATTTTTCATGTACTGTTATGTGAGCGTATATGATCTAAGTACATTTTGGAACATAAAGGGGGTTGAATTTTGACGTTTATGCATTATTTTATATATATAAACTGCAAGACACTGCAGATGCCGTCAGGAAGGCTTGCACTGCAGCAACCGTCAGGATTCTTGTACATAAACAAACATATATTGAATATTGCCGTTGTTACATCAGTAATTTCCCTTTTGGGGGTTTTGAGATAATTAAAGCCTTGTTAGAGAATAATAAAGTAAACTACCCGCTCATTGAATATGCATTTTTTGAAATAATGTATATTTTCATGCTACTCTTCAATGCTCAGTACGATATATTTTTTATAGTAAATTATACATGACAGATCAAAACTTTATTTATATGTGTAATGTAAATACATTTTTGAAGTAACAACAGAGCTGAGGCTCCTCATTAAAATACTTAACATCCGGTATATTGTCCGATTTGGCTTCAAATATGACAAGAATATCACTTACTGATTCAGAAACGCAAAGTATTTTTGCTTATTACTAGATGTTGACACTAATTTGCTGTTCATTTCCTTTAGAACATTATTCATACACTAAATTTTATAACGTACATCCGGTAAATAATTCATATGTGCAGATTTTTCTGTGGGAAATCGTTAATTTTACAATTTGATCGTAAATGAAATAACTATGTGCTGATTGCCTCGAGCATTTTATTTCGCATATATTTTTGAAAAATTATTGCTAAATTTCATAAATATTTTTCAGAAAAAAATGAGGACCAAAAGCTATAATTCTAAAGAAATTAGAAGCTGCATAGAAGAGCTGTGTCGTGAAGACCTCTCTTCAGACTATGATGATATTTCTGATGAGTGGATCGCTCCAGTTCAAGAAACAGTGCTCCATCTGGAGATGTGCGAAGATATCCAAGTGTTAGTTACTGAAAATGATATACCTGATGAAAACGTGATGACAATAACTGCAGATTCATTTGAGCAGGAAGTCCAGCATCAGAATGACACCATTTGATACAAGTTTGAATCGCCACACAAAACGAAAACGAAGAATGAAGCCGGAGCCAGACACCGACACTAAAGTCAATTCTTCAGAATTTGCTCACTCTTCGGAGACTTCTAGTCCACTAGAAACTTTTTTACGTTTCTGTGTTGACGATTTATTGAACAAGATCAATTACGAAACAAACTTGAAGAGCGTACAAAAAGAAAAGCCAGCAGGGATTTTTGAAAATGAACTGAAAGTGTTTATCGGGATCAATATTATAAAGTGGTTCCACTCTCTTCCTACCATCAAATGCTACTGGAATTCTAATGAAGATGTAATTGTTTGCGCCATATGCAAAACGATGAGCAGAAATTGTTCCCAAGTAATTCTTTCAAACTTGCATGCCAATGACAGTGCAAAAATGGATCTTACTAAGAAAGATAAGATATTCAAAATAAAGCCTCTATTGCAACACATGAACAAAGGCTTTCTGCATATGTGCAATGGAAGAGAACATCTCTCCCTAGATGAATCGATGATTCGTTTCAAGGGAAGATCAACTTTAAAGCAATACAATCATATGAAACTTATAAAGCGAGGTACAAGGTGTGGTCCCTGGCTGATAACACTGGATACATTTACGAAGTTATCCTGTATACTGGAGAAGAAAAATCGAGCTACAATGAGAATACTAGAAAGGAGTTGAGCTTGGGAGGGGCGATGTTGTTCCCACGGTGGAGTTCATCTCTGCTGCAATGCAGCAAAAAACTACTTCAAGGAGTACCACTCAAAATGAAATTTTCCTTCCGTCAGTTGTTATAGGTCAAATTACGTAGATGTTTGCCAAAGTTATTGTTCACACTATATCTGTACGATATATTAATTATATGACTAAATCAACTCGTTAGTACATTGTTCTCGTTTTCATCAATATGGAAAATAACAACATTTTTTATGCCACGATCAGTATGTGATCTCTTATTATTTTATGTAATCACGCTGTGATAAATGGACACCAAAGTATATTTTTTTTAATTAAATATTTTCTCATTTTCCTGCAATTGTTTCACATAATACACGCTGCAAAACTGCATTCTTAATTATCTCTATAAAAATACATGCAGCAGCATGAGTGTCCAAATATACTGATGGCTACTCCAGATGCAACCATTATATTTCCATTTTGAAAATGTATATTTCTAATTGGGTAATCATAACACAATAGTTTCACCCTATAACGATTTTTAAAGCATGAATTTCAATTGAAATGCATCCATAATAATCATAGTACCGAAAGGGTTAAAGACTTCGGATTCTGGGTTGAAATAAAGGTGACGTAAGGTTCAGCTAGCATTTATTAAAGATTTACCATGGAGTCATTTAGGAGAAAAGATTTGACTTTGTTTCCTACATGATTAACATTCCGACAGAAAAATAAATTGAAGGTTCAAAAGTCGAATTAAAGTACGGAAACTCAAAGGTTTTCAATGTTTAAAGTGTTAAATAGACTAGCGAAACATACTGGACAGAAATTCCCGATATCATAAACAATAAAAATGCACTAAAAATAACATAGGAAGAAAGTTTTTACCACAACTTTAAAATCCTTTGTATTTTCTTTTACAATTTAAGTATCTTTATTGCATTACCTCCTGGAAACATTTGAAGGCGTCTAGGAACTCTTAATTAAGGCCCTTTTTATATTGACGGTGTCTTCGCGCTCCACACCGTCGCTCCATCCCGTCAGTCAAATATGCTCCGCCCACAGCAATGCAAAATGACCCTTATTGCCACGCTCTCGGTAAGGAGCGGCAATATTCTGCATGCTAAATATTGGCGATGTGCACTGCCGGTCAACAGCGTTCAGTGGCTCTTGAGACCATAGAGAGCATGTGTAGTCATGGCTTACATATTATGTAGCAAAGAAGAAATTAAAACTCCAATTGAAAAATGTGAAAATTTTCCATGTTTATGGAACGTTAAGCTCGCAGAGTATAAAAACAGAGTGTCCAGAGAAGATGCTTTTAAAAGTCTAGCATCTCACTTCCCAAATTATGATATTGCAATGGTTACAATGAAAATTCAAACACTGAGAGGCTAACATAGGAAACAGCTCTCACTACTCAAAAAATCAAAGAAATATACACTGAGTGTGTAAACGTAAAATTAATTACAGTGTAATTAAATTGCACAATGTACATTGCTCTCAAGAAAAGTACTTTAAATACACGGAAAACAATCGGCAGGTGTCATTAGAAGATTATTCAAATTAAAGGAAAAAGTAAAAAAGTACACCTACAAATTAGTGATTGGTGTTTATTTTTTCTTTCCATTTACAGTGTTTTTTGAAGGTAATTGGGTAGTATTAAAGTATTTTAGAATATTAGATTTTTACTTCTGCGAATTATTCTGTAAATATTCTGCGAATTGTTCTGCCAAGTATTCTGTGAGCATTGCAAGAGCAATACTGACGATTGCTGTCTCTGGGGATGGAGCGTCGTGTTGACCGGCAGTGTAAAAGCAAGTCGGTGTGCACTGACGATCAATCCTCTCGTGGGAGGAGCTCTAGCAAGTTCACCGTCGCTCCACACCGACGCTCCACACCGCAGGTGTAAAATGAGCTTTAGAAGCAGATTTGAAGTCAAACAACTACGATCATCGTAATCATTTACTTTCAAGATTTCCATACAGGCGGACCTTAGTGACAACAATGCCGAAAGTCAAAGAAGTTCCAGAAGCAACTTGAAAGCAAATAGTTGGACTTCGTAATGAAGGATTAACATACAGGAAAATCGCTGAACGTGCTTAACTCCCATACTCCCATTTTGGAGCTATTGTTCGGAAGTGTGAAGGGACGGGTGCAATCTCTAATTTGCCAAGAGCCGGAGCTCCTCACAAGATCAAGGATCGCGGTTGAAAGTACTGTATATGCTTCGTAAAGTGACTAATGAACCCATGACAACCCGTAAAGATCTGCAACAAGAATTTAAGTTTCATGGAGTGGGCGTCAGTTAAAAAACTATCAGTAAAGAATTGGACCGTAGTGGTCTACGGACCTTCATTCTTCGTAGCACTCCTCTTTTGAAAAAAAAAGAAAAACAGTTTATTTCCAATAGAGATGGTACAAAAGAACCATCATTGGTTTTTAAAATGTCTTAAAGTTAATACACTTAGATGATACACACACACACACACACACACACACGAGTATTGTAATACCCATATCACTATAGTGGAAAAGAAATGATTGAGGGCAATGTGCCCCTAATCTTACTTAATCTACATTTGATGATACATGTTATTATAATTATAAGAGATAACACAATTTCATGGACGATGCACTTTCCTTGTGGGGTGAAAACACTTTTGACAGTTTACAAATACATGGCATAAAACTTCGCAATTCTTGACGCTAGGAAATAATATATGAATCGCCTGTTTTGGCCAATGTTCAAAAATATCATTTTAAGGATGGTTGAAAAAAAATAAATACAAATACAAGCATGAGGACCACGAAAAAATTGCAAGTTTTGGATTTTTAATTAAACCATTTTGACATAACGGTCATTAGTTGATAAGCATTTTATTTAAATGTACATGGATGATCACACAACAAGTGTATAGTTTTTGCGTGAATGCTTGACAATAATAAAGAGATGACGAGTTAGGTAATGTTCCAAGTTGAGAGTGAACAGAAAAAAACATTATCTCTAGTTAAAATGGTAGTTGTCAGTCTATTACACACATACGTGCATCCATACATGTAAATATATACACACATACATGCACGTACATACCTACGCACATACATACACCTAACTCGTAAACATACGCAAATACATTTCAATGCATCGAGGCAATCACAATACATACGCGTCCTATAAAAATACTGTGCGATGTTCTGAAATATAGGATAATGAGCAAAGGAAATTCGTGACAACTTTTTCAGTGTGTATTGCTGCTTACAATTTCTAATGAAATTTTGTAACGATGTTAAATTAAAAATTGTATCGAAAAAATCATTGGTTGATGAGCGTCTTATTTATCATATATGGGTGATCGCGCAACAAATACTTATATATATTTTTTATAAATGTTTTACAATAATGAAGTGAAATGAAGTATTACGTAGTGACACATTCACCCATCTACGCACGCATAGCGTGCACACGTACACATATACACGAGTAAGCATGTGCGCAAATATCAGCGTAAACTAGTCGGTATAAACTAGCATTCCAATCGAGGGACTCGGAGAAAATACATTTCATTACGGCATGAAATTTACCAAATTTTCGTACTAAAAATAGTGGCACAAAACAGTCTACCTGAGTCAGAAACATGAAAACGATTGTTCTACAACGGTTCCCAAGTACAGAATATTTCCAGAAATACGTGAGGCTTATGTGCGGTTGTTATAATATACTCTAGAGCGGTAGAGAAAATTTGATAATTTGCACTACACTAGCCTAACAAGAGCATTTTTGGACGTGAATTAGAAAGAAAACATGTCCTATAAGGGTTTAATTTTAGAAAAAAAATCACATTATCTATGAAATAAGGCGCAAAATGTCCGCAATTGATAAACATACATAGGTACCACATTTTACATGTGCAAGACATTTAAGCTTTGGATTGCTCTACAATAATAAAATGAAATGAAGTGTTGGGTAGTGTTAGAAGTTGGGAGTGAGAAAAAAGGCTGGTATTTATAGTTTATGTACCAGTCGCTAGTCCAGTGCACACAGGTGTATGTGCACATTTGCACCCCCATTTGCGCACATACACCCATATCCGTACACACATATACAAGTAAGCATGTTTGCAAATCCCATCGTATAGGCGATCAAATCATAATACCTACGCATACGAGTACTTCAAAACTGTTGTGTGATGTCTTGAATTATAAAAAAATGAGCAAGGGAAAGTATTCAGCCATGGAAATAACAGGCGATTGAGATTCGTCAATCTCGTTCAGATTCAATCAGTGTGTTCTGTAACTAAGAATTATTGAGACGCAAGATGACGAATTATTTTGGCTTTAAATTCTCTCGGTCTTTGAGGGATTTTAATACTCAAAGGAAGTTTGTTCCACAGCAAGGCGCCTGAAATTGACAGGACCTTCTGCCCTATGTGAAATGAACGATAGTTGACTAAGACATTATTGTTTCTATTTGGCTATTGGTTGGTTACAGTGGGTGGATGGAAACGCACTATCTCAGCATTGCTCTGAGATATAACGAGGAGAATACGTATTGGGCCCTCTGCATGAGCCTTTCTTGAATAGGAATCCCGCCGAGTTCATCAAGGAGAGGGGTTACGTGATCACTTCTTTAGAAATTACCGTTGCATACCACCTTGGCTGCGAAGTTTATGCATTTTTGTAAATCCCTTTGAAGGTATTGAGGTAAGTCTCCCCACACTAGGCTGCAGTAGTCAATGCGTGATAATACCAGGGATGGAATGGCTAATAATCTGGATTTTTCGTCTAGCATACTCTTTATACGATGAAAAAACATTAAGGTTCCGTAAATTTTGTTGCAAGTATTCTCAACGTAAGATTTGAAGGACATGTTTCTATCGAACCAGATACCTAGATTTTTTACTTTTTCTGATGCATTAATTTTAACATTTCCAACTGCGAGAGTAAGATCTGAAGTTTTTTTAATAACATCTTTGAATCAGAAAATAATGCATTGTCTTTTATTTGCATTTAATTTGAGACCATTTCGGTCGTACCATGATTTCAGGCTAGTCAGTGTAGTTTGGGCTTTAATTTGCGTCTGTGGTATTTCCGATACAGAACTTGTTATTGCAATTTGAACATCATCTGCATACATTGAGATCCGTGTGTTAGAAGGCAATGGAAGAATATCATTAATGAAAATAGAAAACAGTGGCGCACCATTAATAGATCCTTGGGGAACATCAAAATTGTTTTGAATGAATGGGGACAATTTGTTTTCTATGTGGACTGCAGGCGATCGATTTGACAAGTAACTTTCAAACGATTGCGTGTCTACGCCCAAGTTCAGTATTTCACGTAGAAATCCACCATGTTCGACGCTATCGAACGCTACAGAGAGATCGAGTAGCAGCAAGAGTATTACATTCTTTTGATCGATGTCACTGTGTATTTTTTCAGAGATATTGAGCAGAGCGTCTTGAGTGCTAGTGTTTCTTCTATAGGCGTTTTGATTTCGGTGGAGTAGATTTGACTTGTCCTGGTTAAAATGACAGTTGATTTGTCACCACTTTCTCCGATATTTTGGACATGATAGGTAAAAGACTGATGGGCCTGTAGTTTGATGCTGTGTTTAGGTCACCACTTTTATGCAATGGTCTAATAATGGAGTGTTTCCATTGGTTTGGAAACGTGTTGGTTGCTCTTGATGTATTAATTATCAGACGAATCCATGGTGCTGTGACTGGGAAACTGTCTTTGATATATTGAAGACTAATACCATCATGTCCAACTGCCTTTGTGTTTTTTTAATGAGTATAAGATATTTTTTAACTCCGGTAAATCGACAGGACGTGGTCTCAACCTGACATCAGCCCTCGAGGGTGCAGTGGGGCGTGAATTTTCAACTGACGTTTCACCTGGGTTGGTACACACCTCACTGAAAACTTGAGCCCCTACTTTTGAAAAGAATGTGTTGAAATCCGGGGCTGCTGCCAAGTGATTTTCAAAATTACTTATACGGTTTGAATTTTTATATGGGGCTACCTCACTAACGATTTCCCAAGTTCGTTTCGGGTTGTTTTTAGCTGTTATCAGTTCCTGGTGTAAGTGAGCTTGTTTCACTTCAGTGATTTTCTTTCGAAGAACTCTTTCATGTTCTTTATATCTCTTGTATAAGGTACTGTTTGATCTATTGTTTATGTACGCTTGCAAGTTGGCTTTCTTTATTCTGCTAATCTCTTTAACTTCGTCAGTAATCCAAGCAGTCCGTTTTGGAATGTTTTATTTTGGTGACGTAAGATGTGCATTCATCGAGAGCTTCTGTGAAGTTCTCGTTGAAGATGGACACTTGAATGTCAACATCGTCAGATTGCATCATATTCTGGAATTCGGTGGACCTATTTGTCGGGTTGGACTTTCTTGTGTTGTTATTCTTGTATTACTATCAATACGGGAAAGCCCACTTCAGATACAGATTGCGTATATAATGCGCTGTAGAGTCAGTCAGATAGGAGTAGTCAGTCAGAGCCATCGCCAAGTCTGTGGCGTGTGCCAGCACAGCGGTGCTGGGCGGTGCCCCGCCCGTGTACCGTTCATTGTACTTGTATAATTCAGCACATCACTTCAATAAAGGATCATCTCGTATTGCGTGTCACTCCTCCACCCCCTCTCGAGATAAAGACGTACCCTACATATTGAGTAGTTTTTCTTGAAATAGTTCCGCTGAATAGTGCCTTTTCGAGCGATAAGTCATTTAAGCTGTATTTTTGTTTTTCCTTTACAATACTAATTTCACATTCTATTGAGTGGTGATCGGAAATAGAAGGGGATATTACTGTACTAAATATTGCGGTGGGATTATTTGTGATTGCCAGATCGAGGAGAGTTTTAGAGACTTTAGTGATGCAAGTCGGTTCTTTGACCAATTGTGATAAACTTAGTTTATACAACAGTTTGCTTAGCTGATTGGTTTTGTCCGTTAAGTCAACATTAAAATCTCCGAAAGCATAGAATGACTTTTTTGCCTGAAGGATTTCTTTGAAGGTTTCCTCAATGAAATCTAGTGTTAGACTTAGGGGAGATGGGTGCCGGTAAAGGCTGCCAATGATTATGGATTGTATTTATTTATTTGCACTTCTAGCCAAACCATTTCAATGCCTACGCAAACTTTATTCGCTAGAAGTGAAGATGTTGAGTACATTTTTCTCACAAAAATACAAGATCCACTACCTCGGCTGGTTTTAGCGCCATCGTAGCGACATAACTCGTAATCAGGAATGTTAAAATTGAACTTTGGGTCGTGAATCAAACCATGTTTCTGAAACACACAAAATGTCAATTTCTTCTCTGATTTCATCCAATTGACCATTCAGGCTTTGAGCATTTATATGCTTATTTTGATTTTACTTATATTAGCACTCTTTTTAAAGGTACTATCTATCTATCTATCTCGATGGGATCGTTCCGAGGATTCATCGATCTTGTTTACGTTACCCAGGGTGTTTGGCCAGCATCTGCTATGTAAGAAAGTCTACTATTTAGCTGGGCAGCGGCAGTCTGTCAAGGTGAGGTAACTCCAGTCTGATTTTTGCCTTGTGTGACACGGGCACTGTAGTGATCGTTTTTACGATGGAGCAGTAGAGGAGGGTTATTATTTGATAACTCTGAAGAGGGAATGATCCTGTTCATCCAGGATGAGAAGTTTTTGGCGTGTCACATTTGACATGATTAGTGGTATAAGGTCTACAGCAGCTTGATCAAAATGTTTGTCGTCAATGTAATTATCTATGAGGTTTTGCATGTCTCCACTGTTCTTGTCAACAAACTTAGCGTATGTTCTTTTTCTTGCTTTACTCTCTGTTTTGATTGCAGTCTTTAAGGAATTGTATTTCCATTTTGATGCTGGTTGTTTCGTAAGTAGATAAACTACTGCATGGAGGAGGCAGGGTCCATCGGCTTTGGTGGGAATCAGCTCTATTTTCCATGATCGTTTCAATTCATCCATTGTGGAATTCATGCGTTCACAAATGGGGGTGGAGACTTTTTACATCATTAAGAGGTTCTGAGAGGTGCGGGGAATTTACGTTTTTCTGGCTCTGAATGGGCCGGCTGTGGTGATTTCTTGTATGGGTATCTGCAGAGAACAGAGAAATGCTCGTGTCGTTTCTATTTTTCTGGTGATGATTGTACATGTTGTTGGATGGTGAATTTTCCGTCGATTGTCGCCTGCAATTTTACAGCGATTTTTCTCTTCCTGTTGATTTCACTGCTTCCGAGTATGTGATTGGATGTTGATTTATGCTCGTGTCTGAGAGGGGCTTTCCATCCTCTGTATCAGCAATGGATAGCAATGAAAACCTATTTTTAGTAGGCACTCCGCAATTGTTTGTGGCAAAGGGAGGAGAAGGTTTGTTATATGAGGGTAAACATCGGGAGGAGAGGGGAGGAGAGTGTTTGTTATATGAAGGCAAACATCGGTTTATGCTGCTGGAGGTTTCATGTGGAAAGGCTTTCAACTTAGAACAATCATTCAACTCATTCTGCTGTTTTGCATAATCATTAGAGTATTCAATTTCTTTATTCAGGTCAGGGGAGTCTCTGACATAGGAGATAAAATATGAAGTTAGTCTCAAAGGTGATCTTAGAGCAATTTGTTGAAGAAAATGATGCGTATCTTCTCGCGTAATAGGCCAATTGCGGACATCGTTGAAAGCTTCATTAACAGTAACAGTTTTTGCATTTGCTCGCAGCAGAACCAGTTTAAGACCAATTTTTCTGCACAGACTCGATGCCATGTACAATTGCTGACCACTGCAGGGACTTACCACATAAATATGAGAAAAAAGATTCTTTGTCATGATCAGATTTTGTAATTCAGTAAGGTAATGGGATGAGAGGCTCAAACTTTTGAAACTAATTATATAGTTCCTAAAAGGTGCACGTTCAATTTCATCATAGAGATCATTGAGACGTTCCGAAGTTATGGTGTGAATCTTGCATGCGCTATCAATGTCATCTCTGTTGATGTTTGTGAGACTATTGTCTCCAAAAAGAAAAATTTCTAGAGGAAATTCCGCATAAGGACGGTTGCTCGCAGCTACCACCGGCGTAAAATTATGAGCGATGATACAATAATTTAGAGCAAAAAGCTGTTATGTTATCATTTGAATATTTGATACAGAGGAAAACATCGGCGCTGGGCTTGGGGGACAATTTCGTCTCAAAGCTTTATTGAGAAATGCAGCTGTAAGAGAGAGCGTGTTATTCGTGAATTTATTTTGGAACTAGTCATTTGAAGAGGGTGTAAGTACCCATCAAAAGCTGTAACAGGTCTGTTTGTTCTGTTCTCCACTGAAAATCTTACGTTATCCTCGCCGTTCACGCTCTGAGGTATTTTACTGCCAGTGTCAGCCGCTGCGCATGCATTTTCAAACCTAACTCCGTCGCCTGATAGGCCTACAGACAATATATCATTGAATTATAATTAAAATTACCCCTTTTACTTTCTGACTCGTCGCTCACATTTAAAATTTTATCGCGTTTTAACGATGACGTTGGTGTCTTCGTCGATGGTGAACACTTTTGAGCTTTCTCAGTGACGCAAGGCAGGGGAGATGTCACATGTGAAGAACCGTTCGAAATTTACCAAAGACCATCTTGGCAAAGGTTATGAGTTTTGGGAACGTGTTGTGTGGTCCGACGAAAGAAAAAGTTAGCTCTTCGGCCGAAATGACTATCGTCATTTTGGGAGGAGATCAGGAACTGCCTATGATCTCGAGAACACCCTACATTCAAGCATAGAGGAAGCAATATCATGGTTTCGGGCTGCTCCATTTTTCAGGGTGTACGGGAACTCTACATCAGTGATTGCAAAATGGAAATTTCCTTGTACCGGCAGATACTGTAACACAAGCTGATCCCAAGAGCAAGAAAATTCTTCGGCCGGCGCAAGTGGATCTTCCAGCAAGACAATTGAATAATGCACACGGTCAAGTTAAGGGGGGCAACCCAGGCCCCTGCCAAGCCCCTGTCGGGCAGGTGAGCTTTTTTTGGTTAGTTGTTGGAAAAGGACCCTTAGATAGTGGACTATTCGGTCCTAAAATTTTTCGGCGCTACGGACACTAGATAAATTGTTTACCCCCCCAGAGGGGGGGGGGATAAGGGTTACCAAAAATCCTGAATTTTTAACCCCATTTCGACCCCATATAAAAAGAAAACAAAGCGGGAAATGAAAAATTGAAAACCGTTTCTTAGTTAACAATGCTTCAATGATTCTAAACCTATCTTTCTTTTTGTTCTAGCATAAAAACTCAATGAGTTTTATTCATTTGAAACATCAATACAAATGAACTAAAAAACCAATTTGTCCAATTGTTTAAAAAACTAGGGCCTGAATCGAAAAAATGAATAGAAAAAAATTGTGTTTCTTTTCAAAAGTTACATATAGTAGTCAAATTTCATAAGAATCAGACTACAAACATAAAATTTCATAAGTACAATTCAGCGTGCAAATGAAATTATGCATGGAGATCATCGAAATGAAAAAAGCATTTAATTACATAAATTTTCCATTATATTACACTTTAACAAAAAATTTTGTTTCAGGCTTATACCCAAAACCTCTAACTTTCAACATTCAAAAGAAGACTAGTCAGTGAGTTTTTATGCTAGAACAAAACCAAAAACAGTTTTAGAATCCTTGGAATATTTCTAACAAAAGAACGGTAGAAAACTTTCAAATTGTACAAAAAAAATTTGTTATCAATCCAAAACCCAAAATTAGTGTTTCTTTGATTAGCGATAAAATATCGCAAACAAAAAAAAACGAAAAGTTACATATGTAAAAATTTTCTACCGTACTTTTGTAAAAAATGCTCCAAGGATTCTAAAACTGTTTTGTTTTTTCCTAGCATAAAAACTCAATGACTAGTCTTCTTTTGAAATATCCATAAAGTGTACCAAAAGACAAATTTTTCATATTTAAAAAAAAGGCCTAAATCGGAAAAGTTACATGAGTAAAAAAGTTTACTTTCATCAAATATATATACCAGGGTTGCGGAGTCGGAGGAATAAATTTGCGACTCCGACTCCGACTCCACCCTTCCAGAATTTGGCGACTCCGACTCCGACTCCGACTCCACCTTTCCAGAATTTGGCGACTCCGACTCCGACTCCGACTCCACCTTTTCAGAATTTGGCGACTCCGACTCCGACTCCGACTCCACTTTTCCAGAATTTGGCGACTCCAACAACGACTCCGCCTATTCACAATTTTGTGAATCCAACTCAATCTGGTCATAATTTATAAGATGAGGATTTTATTTCAATACCTTTCTTCAACAAATTTTCGTTCGAGTGGAGTTTCTATGCCTTAGCTAATTCCAAAGGTAACTTAATTTTCTTATCAGAGTAATAAATACTCAGAATACAGTATTTTTGAGCCGCAAGAGAAGTAGTGATAGCCATTCATGTCGTATCCTAGATACAAAAATACAGCATTACTGAAAGCAACTAAGAGCTTGTGTATGTATATTGTAGTATGCAATACAGTATATTGTAATACAGTAAATTGTAATACAGTATATTGTAATATTCAATACAGCATATTGTAATATGCAATACAGTACATTATAATATACAATACCCCGCCGAACTCGGTTTCCACGAAACGAACTCGAGTATAGTATAAGGCTCTGGATCTCTACATTGTTTTGAACGTGACTTATTATAGAGCACTTGTAGAGCGAAAATGAGTGTATTAATTGACCGTGAACTGAAACCAAGACCGCCAGTGCTAATTTCTTCCCATCGAATCTTAAGAGCGTGACACGAAACGTATAAATAAACACACGACGGTCATTCTTAGTGGTAAACGGTTGCAGGTGCTGAAACCTGTGCATGTGTTCATTATATTCATTATTAGCGAACGACTTTCAAATCGACTACAGAATGTTAATAATCAAGTTACTAATGTACATGATTGGTCAAAAATGACGGGATTCAATAGTATCGTTTTAAAAAATCTCAAGATAAAAATGACAAACAAATATAACCATCCTAATAGTACCCTCGATTAAAATACAGTATTCTCGTACTTGTGCACTGGTAAAACTCGTATCACAGTTACTGTCATTAAGCATCTTTAAAAATGTCACAGACGCACACACCAACCAAGCATGCAACAACTGTGTAATATAATTTAAATTATTGTTCACCAAGAAGTTTTTAAAAAGTTGCCATACCTTTTTACTGCGATAAGCTGCGTTTTCTTGACAATAGATTCGATTTTCACACAATTTTTTTACTTATAAACAAAAGTGAGCAGATGCCAGGTTTTTCATAGTATTTTAATGGTATTTATGATACTGTCCAAGCAAGCAGATTCTCATTGTAATAACATAGGGGAAATTACGCACGAGAATATATACTTATTTATAAATTGACGGGCACCTGGCTTTTTATTAAAAATCTGGGTGTCCCACAAAAATGTCCCCGATTTTTAATTAATTATATCTCCGCTTTAAATTAACATATTTGAATTGTCTTTTTTCGCAATGTAGTAAATTTTGTTTCCTTTTCGAATAATTTGGGTGTTTGAAAATCGGTTAAATAACCACTTTACAATGATCAATTTACTGACAGGGGTAGAAAAACTAATGAATGTTAGGTATGCAAGAGCCGGGTAGAGGAGTTCAAGTCACAGAAAGAGACTGTTTTTTACGCAAGAGAAATAAGTTAGAGGTGCCAGGCCCACTTTTATTAAAAGGGCGACACTCTGCCCAAGCAGAACAAGCTCAAATAAAATTTAATGAGTGAACGCCAAAGTATCACGAGTAATGTTAATTAAAGCGATTCAAGGTTAATGCAG
>JACJUY010001488.1:22251-48335 GCA_014220935.1 Platorchestia sp. MABIK | reverse complement strand
AAGATAACATGCTCTTAACGTACCTAACTCTATCAACTACAACCACACCCCTGCCCTTGTCTGGTTTTGAAACGACAATATCCTGTTGGAAGCAAATGAACGAAGAAGTTTTGCATCCTCTTTCCGGTACACCGATGAGAATACTTTAGAAGACTTAAAGTTATAAAATCACTTATATGCAAGCAAATGTAGTCTCCTTGCAAGTCAGTATTTTATGTGTTCGCTTGACATTGATAATCTTTTTACTAACGTTCCTGTACGAGAGACTATAAATATTATCTTGGCTTCACTTTTTACCAGTCCTCATACATTAATACTTGGTCTTTCGAAAGTGTTTTTTGCTAAATTGTTAGAGCTAGCCGTACTTAGTTCATTTTTTATTTTTGATGGGAAATTTTATCAACAACTTGAAGGCTTGGGAATGGGACTTGCTCTGTCTCCAACATTTGCAAACATTTTTTTGTGTCATAATGAGGAAAAATGGTTAGACGAATGCCCTGTAAGTTTTAAACCAATTTTTTATAGACGGTATGTGGACGATACCTTTTTACTTTTTCACGACAAATCTCATGCTCCGCTTTTCTTAAATTACTTGAATGAACGCCATAGAAACATTAGGTTCACAATCGAGGGTGAAGAGGCCCTCAAAATTTCCTTTTCAGATTGTTTGGTTCGCCGGTCTGGTAATGAGTTTGAGTGTTCCGTGTATAGGAAAAAATGTTTTACAGGCTTAGGAACCAGTTTCTACAGTTTCTCGCCATATATTTTTAAAGTGAATTTTATCAGGACTTTAATTTTTAGAGCATTCAATATTTGTAGTTCTTATAAGTTTCTACATGATGAGTTCACCTTTTTAAAAGAATTTTTCCGTAAGAATGGCTTTTTAATTAGACTTGTAGATTCTCATATTGGTAAATTTTTGGAAAGAAAGTTCAACAAACTGCCTTCTGTGTAATCAATCTGTGAGGACATTCGCTTTGCTTCGTTTCCGTATTTTGGTCCTCAGTCGGAGGAAATGAAGAGAGAAACTTTGGATTTGTTTGTCAACTATTTTCCAGGCATAAACTTTAAGGTGGTTTTAGTAAATAGTTTCAAAATAGGCTCATTTTTTCGTTTCAAAGACATTCTTCCTACCGCGTTGCAGGCCTCCCTAATTTACAGATTTTGTTGTGCACGATGTGCATCTGAGTACGTCGGCTTGACGTCGCGTACTCTAGGCTGTAGGGTGGCCGAGCATCGAGGTAGGAGTTACCGCACAGGGAATATTTTAGCTAGTCCTTCACATTCAGCTATTAGGGATCATTCAGAGAATTGCAATGGCCCGTTTGACATCAGTAATTTTAAAATTCTCACTAGATCTAAATCTGCCTCCGATTTAAGTATTTTAGAGTCTCTCTTCATAAGAAATAAGCCGATTTTAAGCAACCAACTTAGTTCTTTTCCGTTGTCAATAGTTAACAGGTAGTTTTTTTTTTTTAGGTTAGGTTTTTGTTTTGCTTGTTTGTTCAATTTATCAACTTTCAAATTCATTTCATGCTTTTTTCAGGTAATTTTTTTTCGCTGAAGATGAGCGAATGCTCGCAACGTTCAATTTTATTGTTTTACTTGCAATTTTTAATTCGAGTAAATGTTTTATACGGTATTTTTAGTTCTCTCCTTTTTACTTAAAATCAGGAAGACTCCAGATAACTTTTTTGCAAATGGAAACCTACTTTTAGCCCGAAATTGAGACTTTTGAAATTTTTATGTTTGGAAATTCAAAAGTAAAAGCTTGGTCAATATGAGTGTTCTTTGGAACATTAAATTAGTTTAAAGTAACTCCAGCATTGATGCTGCTAAACATGAGAATAAAAAGCAAGGCGAAAATAGCTACACGTAAAATCATTTTCATTAAAATGATCAAATAAAACTGAACGTTTCAGACTAACTGTCCATCTTCAACAAAATCTCTATGAAACAAAACAAAAGAGAAAGCATTAATTCACTGATGAAGTATTCCTAAAGGTTTAAACTTTGAAAAACAGGAATAAAAACGGTAAAAAATAAAAGTTAAAGGCAAAACCGAACAACTGGAAAAACTGAACAGCTGAAAAACGGAAAAACGACAACTTCACTAATAAAGCTTGTTGAGCACAAGACTAAACAGATTGAGAGTTATAATAAATTTTTATCAAAAATTTATGACAACTCTCAATCTGTTCAGCCTTGTGCTCAATAGGCTTTCTAAGTGAAGTTGTCGTATTTTGGCCATCAGTCTTTGAAACTAAGTGAGGATGTTAAATCCTTTATTAATAAGTTTTTCCGAAACTCAAAATTCAAATGATTCCAGTGATTAATTTTACAATTGATTCTCTATTCCGTTTCAAATGCCACCCTCACTGCGCTCGTCTCTGGTGTACCATTACAGTTGTCCACGTTGTGAATCGCAGTACGTTGGTTCTACCTGCCGTACCCTGATGACTACAACTTTTTCACTTTAAATTAATCCAAGTCAAGTTCAGTTTAATCCAAGTCAAGTTCAGTTTAATCCAAGTCAAGTTCAGTTTAATCCAAGTCAAGATCGAATTCATTCAAGTCAAGTTCAAATTAATCCAAGTCGAATTCAAATTAACCCAACCCAAAGTTGCGTTAAGGATAAACATAATCACTGGTTAATTTGCACGTTTTTGGGGTTAAATATGTATCTATTGGATGTGATGAGCAAGAAAAAGGTTTTTCCTTTCAGCAAGGAATACATAAAATTTCTGCCATGGAAAAACAAGCTGTCGTGAAATATGGTAAGTGTCCAGCATCAGGAGGCAGGGTGTGATTCAGATCTTTGAGCGTAGTAACAGATAGAAGTCAATTATAAAAATTTCGTACTAAAACACACAATTTATGCTAAAAGGGTCAGACCAATTCAGTGTTGTCATTTGCGACCCGACCCTCTGTCGTTCGCACACAAAGATGTAGACTTCCAGCCTCTCCGCTCAGAACGCAGGAGTTCACGCCCTAACCATTTTTTTAAACTATACATCCTCTGTGCCACTTAACATTTATGGACTCTTCTCTGCAATCTTTAAGCCATTTTAGTGTTACCATGGCTGAGTAAGAAGAGATACCTCCTTAGGCTAGCGGCTGCTGTGGGCGTCGCGACGGCGTACTGCTCTGCGATGGGGTGCAGCTCGGTGATGTGATGCTGCCGTGCCGTGGAGGCTGCTCTGCTGCAGGCCCCGAGAGCTATCCTGAGCTGTTGGCCGCCTCGACGACCTACGTTGGGATCGCACCGATGGCGCACCCGTGGACTTCCTGCAGACCCTCGCAGTGGAGACTTCAGAACCAGTTGGCTTACGAGGTGGGTCGCAGTGACATATAGCGCTGCGTTCGGTCGATCCTTTGTAGCGAATCCTCCACCTTAGGTGTCGGTTCACCACTCCATCCCTTCTATAAATTCAGTGTTGGTTGTTGCGGGGCTTGGGGTCTCTATAGAGGAAAAGGATTGAGCTGGGATAACTTATTGCTAACTTGTTGCCAATTTATAAGTGTAAACTATTGCTAGATCATTGCTAATCTTTAAATGTAAGCACTGCTAAAATATTGCTAGTCTATTAAATTATGTATTGCTGAAATATTGCTAGTCTATTAAATCATGTATTGCTGAAATATGATAAGTCTATTAAATGATGTATTACCAAAAAATTGCTTTCTTACTATATTATGTAATGCTGAAGAAATTGCTAATTCATACCATTATATTTTTCAAAAAACTGGCCTATACATGAATAAAAAGCTTAGCTTTTCAGTTCACAATTATCCGCTTCCTTGAGACCTCATTTGATCAAAATATTTGTTCACAGCCGATCTCGACCTTCCAACTCCGCGTGCCGACCTGCGCTGCCAAACCTTCTAGTTTGTTTCTCCACGACTGGCGAGGGGCAATTAAAATGCTGGTGTAAATTTGTAAACTTTACAACAATCATAAATTATATTACACTGGTGCGATTCATTCCTACACCCTCCGTCATTTTTTGCATTTCTTGGATTAATTTGAACTTGACTTTGATTAAATTAAAATTGACTTGGATTGAATTGAACTTGACTTGGATTAATTTGAAGTGAAAAAGTTGTAGAGCTTCCGAGCACGCTGGGCAAAGTTGCAGAACTGGTCTTCCTCTTGTGTCTCCCTCACTGTCCTCTGTTAGATCTCACGCAGAAGAGTGCAATGTTCTGGTCTCCCCAAACGACTTTACAATCTTGGCCGGTACCTCTTACGGAAGAGATCTGCGCATTCTAAAATCTTTGCATATTTACAAAATGAAACCTACTCTGAATGACACCCAAAGTGCTTTTCAGCTTCAAGATGCCAACACGTAGATCAGTTGTTCAGTTTTTCCTTAACCTTTAATTTTTATTTTTACCGTTGTTGTTTCGTGTTTATCAAAGTTTAAACGTTTTAGAAATGCTTCATGAGTGAAATAATTCTTCCTTTTTTGGTTTTGTTTCACCGAGATTTTGCTGAAGATGAACAGTTAGTCCGAAACGTGCAGTTTTATTTGATCGTTTTTAATAAAAATGACTTTACGTGTAGCGATTTTCGCCTTGCTTCTTATTAAATTATTGAAGGGAATGGTATCCCTTTAGATGTTTTTGGTTTTATTGGACTTACAGCCGTGAAGTTTAGTGCATCTATAGAAAACGTACATAAAGACACTTTTGTTTTCGAATACAAAATTTTATTTCCTCATGAAAAACGAGATACAAACAAAAAACTTGATTTAAGGGAGGAAGTTTGAAATCTATCTTCTCCTTTAGTTAATGCGAGACAGAGATGATTTGTCATTGTATATTTTCCTCTAATGCGTCCATCAGTGCAATTTGTCACTTTCGTTTTTTCTAACCCGTATTTATAAGCCCTTCTCAAACTTACAATAATTTTACCAAGGGAATACATTTTCATGGTTTTATTCAATGTTTTGATCAACCACTAAGATGGCTATCATGATACCTGTATATGTTTAACAATGAACGATCTTTATGTTAAGACATTTTAAGAAACAATTTTTCACATCCTTTGTGTATGGTTCGTTGGTTAAAAACCGTTTTTCTTATTTTTCTCTAAAGAACAATTTCAGGTGTGTATTGGTTGAAGCTGTTGCTAAATTTTTGTTTCTGCACTGGAGGTCTTTTGTTCAAAACCTAATCTCTTGTTGAAGGTTAGGAAATAAGTTCCGTGATTACTGAAACGATATTAATTTAGTTATTTATCATTCATTTTATATTTACGAAAATGTTTTATGTGTCTCACATATGGAACGCGTGAGTTCATGTTCAACGCTGTTGGTAAGAAGCATCGCAGAGCAATGGAATGGAATGTCGACGAAAACCACATGGCTGGTATGCCTTAAATTTCATAATTAAATCAAAACACCGAGGAGAAATTCTTCCAACTTCAAGCCACCTTCGCAATTTGGGGGAAAACAAACCACGCTCGGCCCTCTCAGAATGAAGAATATCCTACCGAAAAGACTTCGTTCTATCAGAGGGGAACGATACTAAATCATGTAATACGCTATTAATTGTGCAAAACTGTGCTCGAACGGAACGCGAAACGACGACGATGGTATGAGTGGTGTGATCACCATGGCCAAGTGGTTAAGAACGCCCCCTTCCGAGAAGGTGTCAGCAGTTTGAATCCCGGCGCTGCGCGGTGCTTTCTCCGCATTGGATAAAGGGAAAACTCAAGCACAATTCCCCACTCTACCCAGGTGTCCGAAATGGGTACTGTCATTGGGTCCTGGTGTTAGTTGTTAGGCATTTGAAAAATCAGTGTTTAAGATGATATGTATCAGGCTTGATTGATTGGAATAAAGCATCCTTGAAATGATATTTGAAATATAATCATTTCAATAGATTTGTTTGTATAGAAGCAAAGTAGAATTGATCAATATGTAAATGGATCAGAATTGCAACAAGAATAGGATCCTTCCCTGTTGCATCATTAGTTTCTTTTAAAGTATCGGTCACCAGCGACGATGTTTCCCGTCAAAGACCCTGTGCACTGAGAGAAATTTTGGCCCCTCTGAGTGTCTCATGGCTGTTCAAGTGTCTCATAGGGAGCCAAAACAACGCAAAGAGAGCAGATGTCTCATCGGAAATGCGACTTTTCGATGAGCGCTATGTGTCTCAAAACAAGGTGTTGTTCGTTCGTTCGTACGCAAACACAATGTGATAAGTACGATAACAAAATATTTGCTAAATAGTGTAGAAGTATACTGTTGGTACTTAAGCACAACATTTAATGGCAACTTCTTGTCTAATTATGCAAAAATGAAATCGATGCAGAGAATTAGATTGCTTTGCGGAAAGCTTGGAGCTTTGTTACCGTGTTCAGTGTGGTGTGTTGTGCTGTGTTGTATTATTATGCATCAGTCCAGCGGGAAAAATGGTGGAGTGATGTGCGCAGCGCTGGAGTTGTATTTGTGAGACGTGTTGTTTAATAACTGGTGGATTCTTTTACATGTAGTTCATTTTTAAGTAGGCGAAATATGAATTTCTGTGTAATACTAGTGTTTGTTTATGTTTACACACAAGACTGTGGAAGGTATTTTTTTTTCGAACAGTGAGCTTGTAATCTGCGTTACGCTCGTTTGCTTCTGGAACAAGTTGTAATCGTCAAAATCGTGATGAAGCATTTTAATGAATCGTTTAATGAATATTGTTGATTTGGTGTATTGAAATTTTTTTATAAACGTGCTAATTTCAGCACAGATCGGTAATTACTCTGAAAATTTTAGAAGCAGAAGTGCATATATCTGATACTACAATGCCACACCAAAAAGTGCTCCGCAAACACAATACATTACTAAGCTAATGCATTGAAGATCATGTATCGAATTAGATTACAACAAAAAGGAGCATGCAGTTATTATATTTCAGAGACTTCAGATAATATGCAGCAATAATTATGCAGGCAATAGCAGCATGCCACTGGGAGCAAACTTGTGCCTTGAGAAGAGGTTAAGTATATTAATATGCCAAGTTTCATTGCAATAAAATTTCTCATAATATTTTTGCATTTTTACCAATTAAGTAGTTGAACTTGTTGAACAATCTACCCTATTTTAGGGCAACCCTTTTAAAAGAATGAGTCATATTAATTAAACTAGGTCGTGTTGAAAATAGTGAAATTGTATATTTCTTAGCATATTTTGAATTATCTAATAACTGTTTGCAGAATAAATTAATGTGCAAAAGTTTGATCAGAATGCTTCTCAACCATGAATCAATTTCAACTAGCTCTGCAGTGTTGATTGTGCCTCATGTTGCCCAAGTAACACGATCATGAGACAGCATTATATTTACAGGTACTTGTGGGTTATCTGTCACCATTTGTTTAGGGAAAAAAATTATTTTTGGGGAAAAAGTTGCAAATGTAATTGTTTTATGAATATTGAATCGATGATCTTTACAGTATGAATGGATTATTCATGTGAGAAGGCATCCTTGTTGGTTTATATTCCATTCTTCTGATCCAATTCACTTGCTAAATATAATATCTGGGACGTTCTTTACAACATTAAAAATGTAAACAATTTAATTAAGCTAACCTAACTTAATCTATTCTCAACATCAAAAGGAAATCATAAATTAAAAGTGGTGACAGATAACCCACAAGTGCCTATTTGAATTATTGTGTATGCTTTAGGTGGGTAACTTGCATTGGAAGCAAACATAAAAATGTAGGAAAAACAGCTGATCATTAAAAGTATTGTATAAGCTAAAAATACCATATAAGCTGATGCTCAACTAAACCTAACACTATTACTCATCATGTTTTGAGTTGTGCTATTAGTCCTGTGCATGTTCAATCTAGAGATCATATAATAATTTCCTGCTAATATTTTTATTTCTGGTATGTTGAGTTCTTATACTATTTATAATATAGTGTGTATGGATTGTGACTTTGGATAAAATTGCTGAATATTCTGTACATTTTCGAGAGTTTAATTGCTGTGATTGAGAATGCAGTTTGTGTGTATCTTGATCAATGTTTCATGCTGCCTATGTTTTATTGGCAATAATAATAATAAAAATAATAATAATAATAAAAATAAAACAGTAGTGTGGTAAGATTTGTCCCTAAAACCAGCCACATTGAATTCCACTTCCAATGAGTCAGTTTGTCAGTGTCACACACTGTTCATAGCTTTGATTGCAATTGAATATCGTCTAACAAAATATTTTTAGCTCACTAGTGTGAAAGCTCTAGGCAGCTGTAGGGGGATAAGTTTGAGAATATTGAATCTAAAAGTACACATTAATTAAAAGTTGATTGTTGTCCTATTTTGCTAGATGCGAATAGCTCCCATCCAAAGTTACACATGGAGTTCTGCCTAGCAATAAGCATATTAAGAGTGTTTGTTCCGAAAGAGGAGGTCTACTGTTTATTAGCTTCTGCTTCTAGTAGTGACAATTAGGATGTGTAAGCTAGTATGGCTCTCCTAAACTTGAAAGTTTTACTCTCAAGGAAGTTCCTACAGTATTTTGCTTGACGATGGCATGTTATTGCTAGTACTCCATAAAATTTTTATGTGTGCGCCTACAAATAAACAGCATCACATAACCCATGGAAGACTCCTCATGGGGATACAACTATTGTATCTATGGGAATTAGTACTCCCAGGGGGAAAATGAGTGGGCCCGAGCTAAGAGTTAGGTAGGCTTTCTTTTTGTTGAAATGAAATGTTTTTTGTTATGTTAAGGACCACTTTTTTTCGGTTCAATGCTGTCCTGGTTTTCAGCACATACTCCTTTCTTTTCTTACTTTTTTCTTGTTTCATGAACTTTTTTCTTAGCTTACTGTATCCATGTCCCTTGTGCGTAGATTCCGCATTCTCTTAATTCCATACTAATTGTGCTTCCTCCTTCGTCTCTTTGAACATCTTTGTTTTGGTAAAAGGAGGCTAAAACTTTCTTATGGTCAATCAACCAACACATGGAAGGATCTGATACTAATAATAAAAATCTCCTAGTGATAGTTTGGGAGCAGTATCTGCAATTTGATTTTACTTCGAATACTATGCATTTACTGCACGTTGAATAGCTATAAATCATTGATTTCAATAGTCCTATGTTCATTTTTATTTTATATTATTTACGTATAAAAACAATTATACAACTCTTGTTTTGATTTCAGTGGAACGCTAAAAGAAGCAACACCAGGTCAAGAGAAAGAAAAGCACTTGTATCTCAAGTTGGACCAAATTCTGGAAGATGTAAAACGAAATAACCTCCTCGAAGACATAGTACGCGAGGATGAGAAGAGGGCGCCCAGTGCAACTCCAGTTCCTCATTGCTTACCAATGCCAGGTGATACGCCTGATGAATTGGAGTCCCTTCTCAAAGAAGATGTTTTGGTAAGTACACTAGAACTTGATGTTGTAAGCTTGTCAGAAGCATTGCTTCGTTACGCTAGCCAGTTGATATGTTCTGTGTAATATGCAACAGCTTACTAATTTAAATATATAATGAAACTGCAAAAGCTTGCTGGCAGCGATAGCCATGCTAAAAATTAAATTTACTACGCTACAGAACTGGAACGCCCATTTCAATTTTCGTCCTATGTTCATCTTTAGTCTCAATAAGTGAAGGGCTTTCCAAAACCACAAAAAATAATTCAAAATTTGTCACCCAATTTCGTAGGAACGTTCTTTCTACTTCGAGTTAAAATTAAATTAAATTATCTTGATCCCGAGTAGAAATAGCTGCTATAAATAATTTTCTTGAGTAACTGCGAAGAACTGGTAAAAAATGTACAGTGCCAATTTTGATTTATTAAAACCAATCATATATGCATATGGTTGCAAATTTTCAGTTAAGCCAGTCTTAGATGAAATAAAATTTCCATAAGGTCGGATGATTGCAGTACTTTCTTTGAACATCTACAGCTCAAGCTCACGTGCCACCCCATTGTTGGGACTAATTTCAACACGTGTGTCCCTCATAGTTCCAGGTACTATGCTAAAATCTTATTTAACTTCCTCACCAGAAATCCATGCTGGTGAGTGCGAGAGAGACAATCGTCGCCACGAAAGACAGCAGCACGCTGAGGATATTTATGACCCAAAACATTGCTGTCCAGTTCAGCATGACGGTAGTGGGTGTCGAGCGACTGAAGTCGAATTTGAAATCCAAGAATTCACCTGCTTGTTGCTTGATTGAAGGTATGATATTGGTTAGGCAATCTACTCAAATATGCTTGTCTCATACTCAGGGTGTCTACTGATATTTCATTTCCAAATTTTACTACTTTTTACTACCTTCAACAGCAAAAATTTACTACCTATTTTTTACATAATGAATGTTGCCCAAATGGCGAGATGTGAGTAATCGGCCTATAATGAGTAATTTGAGTCAATAATATACACAATACCACAGGTCCAAAAGAAGCTCCAACTTTCTTAAGGAGACGGCAACGGTAGAAATCTGAAGGATTTAAGATTTTCGATTTCTAAAATCATCTTATAGAGAACTTTCTTGCGCATCCAACGATCTAATCTAATTGACTCCCAAGTACGTGTATTGGTTCGCCTCATAGACGGGGTAGAAGACTCGCACTAGCGTAGCCTTAGCGCGCGCCTATGGATGGGTGATCTCCCCCTCCCCTTTGCATTAGAGTCAGTTTTGGGCATTCCTTTACGGGAATAGCAAAAGAGTTCATCCATGGCCTTGATTGAAATGCTACTAACATTTTAACACTCAGTGATATATTATGATGATGTAACTGAGTGATTGTTTCGAGTCCGGCTGCTCTGAGTCTTCAGCTAATTAGCTTGTTGTGTAAACATCTAATTGCCTCCCGTAGTTTTGTAGGTACAGGAATGGCAAATATATCAATCGAAAAAGCTTAAAAAGAGCTACACAGCACTATAGTTGAAACAAAAAAATTAGTTTGAAAATGAAAAAAATATTAAAAACAGCTGTACTGAAACTAACATTTATTGTTTCTGATATGGATCTTTTCCCAGAGTTTTGAAAGTACAGAAATGTCAATTATATCAATCGATAGGGCTCGAAAAAGGCTTTAAATCCCTAGAGTTTATACGTAAAAATGACTTAGTTAGGAAATTGGAGGAAAAATACAATTTTTTTTAGGAAAACGGTTGTCCTGAACACTTGCAATTTTCTATTTTAAAATGATTCTTCATCCAATATTTTTGGAGTACAAGAATGGGAAATATGTCATTTGATAGGGTTTAGCAAACTCTATCGAGAAGGGCATTTCGAATTTTAAAATATTTATCATTTTGAAGATTATGCGACACAAAAAGAAGAAAAACGAGAGAAGCAAGTCAAATTTTTTTTAAATCACTAAAATTCAAAAAATTAAATTATCGGAAATCCATTCACCCTTATTGTTAGAAAAATCCATAAGCTATCTAAAAATGAATTGCCGGTTCTGTAGCTTTAAAAATGTAAGCCTTGAAAAACGTTCCCTGGATCCCAATTTTGACGGTTAAAAAAAAATTTTATGCAGATGCGAAAAATAACCTATCATTCATAAAATAATTGTTGAATCATTTCACACCTGAAGTGAAAATATCAGAAAAAAACATCTAGAAATGACAGACTTTTTTGAACCGTGACTGTCTCCTTATTACTAAATGGAGCAACCAAAGCATTACTGCAAAAACAGTTATTTAAATTCCTAAGGTACCCCGTCCTAAATGAACTCCAACGAATGTTTGACAAAGACCTTGTCTTAACATCTTTCAATTATGAGGACAACAGTTCATCATATGGAAAAAAAACTGACTGGAAACTAGTAGATTGTCAGATCCCTTTACAGCAGGGTAGAATATCAGGGAATTTTATTATGACCAAACACTGTGGCACTTCGGAAATATGAGTTTGTGAACCATTTCTATCATGCCTCAAAATCTAAATTGGCACCCAAATTGCGATCAATAATGATAAAAAATAAGTTATTACATGTCATATTATGGAACAAATCACAAAGATTTTATGTAACTTTGCTATGCATAGTAGAAGAATGAACTTTGATTAGATGGAGCATCACCATGCTCCTATATGACAACATCTTGGAGGTAGATTAGATTAGAGGTTAGTTTTAGCCTCCCTAACCGTTACAAAAAAGAGCGTATTGAAGACAGGAAGAAGGAAAGCACCATTTAGGATGGATATTAGGGAATGCGGAATCTATGCAGAAATGGCATAGAAACGGTAAGTTGGAAAAGAAGTTCATGAAACAACATAAAAGATGAAGAAAAAAGGAATAGGTGCTGAAAAACAGGACAGCATTGAGCCGAAAAAGGTGGTCCTTAACATAGCAAAAACTTTTTATTTAAACAAAAAGAAAGCCTACCTAACTCTCAGCTCGGGCCCTCACATCTTCCCCCTGGAAGCACTAATTCCCATAGATACAATTATTGTATCCCCCTGAGGGGACACCCTGGAGGTAACTGAATCGTCATGACTGCCAAAAGGAACTTTAAAGGAATCTAACTCCCAGTCAGAAATGCTAGTGCGGATCGGCATCGATTATTTGGGGACAATGCATCTTATTTAGGATCAGTGCGGGGCCCAGTTCGGGAAGAATTTTTCTTCACCGAGCACTGCAGATCAATGCAGAAAATTCTGGAGAGAAATATCTGCAGTGATCTTAACAGAAAAATCGGCACTGCACATCAATAATTCTAATGCGAGGTATTTGTTTTTAAACAAGTGTTCATTATGAAACTGAAATTTGATTTCAAATCAAACTTGTAACTTTGAAGGTAATTAAGGGGATCTCTAGCCCTAAATTTGTCTAATTTTTCAAATTTCCCTTTTTTGCATTTCTTGTGCATCTTGGAAAACCAAATTGCATTCTGGATATGTAACATCGAAATCCAAACACATTTACTTCAATAAAACTTCAAAATAGGAAAAAATTTATTGCGCGAACAGGTGAAAAATACATAAATATATTGTACAAAACACTACTTCTACAATTTTCAACGTAAAAACTTGATTTTCGTCTCATTCGACGCGGCACGACAGTGGAAACAGCGGAGCGAAGCGGAATTCCATTTAAACTCTAAATTAGATTTCTATGGTGAAAAATCTAGGACTTGAAAAAGACTTTTTTGAATTTTATTTAGTCTCGCCCCTCTGTCATTGAGCCGAACGTCCGTGTAGGTCGGGAGAAACCCTTCTCTCACACACATTTTATTGAACAAAATGGCTGACACGCACTTTCGTAATTTTTTTCTATCTTTTCAGCCTCACGAAATAGTCTAATTTCTTCACGTATAAGTTGATTCAGGAATGCTCCGAGCATTTCATTAAAATCTATATTTCTGTCTAATGATGTTGCATTGTATAATTAAACAGATGTGTAGATTTTAATGAATTGCTGTGTATTAGTACAAAAATGCTGGGAGCATTCCTGACTCAACTTGCACGTGAAGAAATTGGACTATTTCGTGAAGCTGGAAAGTTAGAAAAGAAATTATGTAAGTGCGTGTCAGTCATTTTGTTCAATAAGTGTGTGTTAGAGAAGGGTTTCTCCCGACCTACACAGACGTTCGGCTCTATGACTGAGGGGCGAGACTTCCCAAGTAGCAAGAAATTATTAGGCCAATATAGGGTTGATAATTATTTATTGACCTGATATTGGAATCTTGGATTACAATAATAGGCTAATCACAAGACAATTTCGAAAAAAGATATACCTATTTATGAAATATCAACTTGTTATTGGGACAATGTAGTAAATAGTTTTATTTTCTAATATTAAACTAACGGTGTACATATATATGTATGATATTCATATAAGTGGAAACTATCTCATAATAATTAAAAATCTCGCTATTTAATAACATTTGTTAAAATAAAAACTATTACTGCCCAAACTTTGGGTTGATTTCGTACGCCTGTAATACGGAGTAATTTGTATAAAATGTACCAATTAAGTTAATGAACAGTTATTTCAGTCATTAATGAGTGCAGATATATTTGACAGATATCAAGAAATGTTAATACGTTACAATAATATGTATATTCAGAATTACTGGAATTACAGGTTCATAGTTCTTGTTTTTTCAGTCATCCAATGAGTTTCGAAGGTCTAGTTTTTTGAAAAAAATGCTAATATCCTTTGTCATGTGTTACTACCGCAATAAATGTCTATATATTGAACAATTACGCATACTTGACGGGATCAAATTGCATGTACAGGTTGCCCGTTCACCTTGTATTTTTCTAAGGAACACCTTGTAGTGCCTTACCTTAGTTACCCCTCAAACCTCAATTTTAGTCTATTTATGTTCAGTAATTATGATATATCCCAATGTAAATTTTATCGAGCATAATATCTATCTTCCCCTCAACGTGTCACCAATACTTAGTGGGGTGGGAAGTATATGTATGGCCCAATAGTATTAGTAAGGCCGTCGCAAAACGAAACCTAATGGCTGAAGCAGCATCACCTGGTCTTATAACTTCGATATAAAGTCCATAGTGACTGTATAATTAGCTCAGCTGATGTTCGGTTATTGAAAATATCATTATCGGGACAATTTTGTAGTACCAAAATCAACCTTATAACAGGAATTGAGTACTAAGCCAATGTTATTGTAGGGTGAAGATTAGTGCAGTTTATTGCAGATTAATGAACTTTTTCGCTCATGGTCAGTGAAGATCTTTGCAGAGATTCGATGCCGATCTGCACTTCAAAAGCGGACATAGACTGCACTAATTCTGCACTGAATCAGCACTGAATGCAGATACCCCTGCGAAGATCTTCCATGATCTGCAAAGAATGTCTGCAATAAACTGCAATAATCTTCACCGAACCGTGAAGACATTTCTCGTTCAAATGATTACACATTGTATTAAAAAATAATTTCATAGCATAATTCTTTCAGTATTTGGACATAAATTAACGTCATTGGAAAGAGAAAACTTTCAGCTTTACGTTTACGAAGAAGTAATTTTTTCAGAAAAAAAAACATTCATAGTTACAGTAAATCGTTGTTTCCCCACATCGAAGTGGACAGAATAAAATCCAGTCTTTTCAAAGGAAGATAATACTGCTCACAATCAAGCTCAGATCCAAAAAAACACTTTCTGCCGCAACAACTTGGAGTGTGAGCATATTTGTCTTTGAATAAGAATTGGAAGGTTACATCAAGTTAATGATAATCAAAATTTTACCAGCCAAATACATGACTTTGAATTAAACATTATTTATTAGGAGGAATCGAAATGTAGTAAGTTTGATTCAGGTCATACTGATCTGAAATTGCAGCAGGAGTCTAAAAGCTAATTGAGAATAATTTTATTTCTGTGCTTACGTTTGTGAATGAAATACTCTAAATTTTGAGTATCAAGTGCACAAAAAGAACAATAATTATTATGCCAACTATGCCATATATCCCACGAGCAACTGCATCTACTAAAGCTGAAATCCAATAAAATGTAATAGTTATTTAGTGATAAGTACAACTACCATCCGAAATTGCACAATTTCGCTGGTAGCGCACTCTCAGTATGAATAAAATCACAAACGCATTGAATAAAAACATTACGCATTACGCAGAAGCAGTCCGCCATTAGATTTTATCAACATCTGGGCAAATCTTTCCGAACCAAACTCCCGCTTTTAGTCGCACCTCATTCATCTCCTAGACAGCACTGTGACAACACCAACCATCCTCTATCTATGAATCATTTTAAAATTTTAGATTGTACTTCCAATACTGATTTTCGAATTTTAGAATCATTGTGTATTTTTAAACTTAGGCCTGTTTTAAATATTGACCAATCTGCCGCTCCTCTTTTCACTTTATCTTAGAATTTCTTTATATGTGACTGTTATATATTTCTCTACTTTAAATAAACGGTGTGTTTTTTTTCTGTTTACAGATGATATTCATTGATAATGGCATTGTTTTGGTCAAACCAGCTGGTCTGAATGCCAAGAGTAAATGTTTTTATTCAATGCGTTTGTGATTTTATTCGTACAACTACCAATTCTAAAATTTTGGCTAGTTATTTAATGTTTATTTATAAAATTTAAAGAAAAAGTTCACAAGATGTTTTCCATTAAAGAAATCGTTATTCGCCATAAAATATAAATTATTTCACTTGACAAACGTTTTTCAATCAAAGCCATTTGAAAAACTTCCACGAGAAAATATGTAGTGAGGCTATTTCATTTTTCCCGAGATCGTTTATATACATATTTCATACGCAAGAATGAAAGATGTCAAATGTCCACCTCATAGCCATAAATGCACAATTTTTAAGTAAGTTTTTCATTTTCAATATTAATCTCTGATATCGCAAGTTCCTAAGCTTGTATTTCAATGTAAGTACGCACTAATAGAAGTGTTTTCAACATTGCATCACCACTGGTTTTACATTTTTTAATTTATATTCATACGACTCATGAAACCATGATTACCGTATCAAAGCAAAAGTCGTTTTTTAGGGTTTTCTCTCAATAATTTGTTAATAATAAAATGGCTCAAATGAACCTTCCATCATAAACAACTTGATAACTTTCAGATCAGACTGAATGAAAAGAAAAATTGAACTATTTTTACTGTCGTTCGCAAAAATTGTGGAACCATTTTCTATTTTGTGTTCTCCAATCCTAAAATTACACCCCGCTTTACAGGAATATTTCCCATAAACTTAGGCAAATTTCTGATTATGGGAGAAATCAATTTAAAATCAAATCTTTATACTGTATATACATTACTTTCAAATTTTCAGAGAATTATTCTATTTCACAATTTTTTACTACCCTGAGGCAAATTTTACTAATTTTACTACTTTTTTTACTACTTTCCAAATTTTACTACTTTTTACTACTTTTCACTACTTTACTACCTAGTAGACACCCTGATACTATGGGGTACTATGGGGATCGGCATGTCAGAAGGGATATTTCTAGAGAATCTCAACCATATATTGACTATAGAGATTTCAATTTTTCATCCTTACATTGTTTTCATCAGCTTCACACCATCTCTCGTACCTGTTAGGGGTTTTTATTTTCTATNACTATGGCGTACTATGGGGATCGGCATGCCAGAAGGGATATTTCTAGAGAATCTCAACCATATATTGACTATAGAGATTTCAATTTTTCATCCTTACATTGTTTTCATCAGCTTCACACCATCTCTCGTACCTGTTAGGGGTTTTTATTTTCTATCTGAAATTGCATCTGTTATGCACAGAGTATCCTGTGGAGTACTCCACCCTGTGCATAAATTCCACGTTTTTCTTGGTACATACGCAATGGTCCCATTTTTTTCGTCTGTGAAATTATTTCAGTTATAGAATTAAGCTTACTGCAATACTACTAGGCAATAAGATAGATCATAAATGTACATTTTAGTCCCTAATTTGCGTGAGTTCATACAGCTTACACTCGGTCAGTCGAATTATTGCTTAGTGACTTGTACGACATGCCAAATTATTGTGGCTAAATTTTGGTTTACATCAAATTCAAATCACGTGTGAAATAAATCGTCAAATAAGTTTACGAACTCGGTTGCATAGTGTTTATAGTTGTATGTATTCATTCGGTTTTATCCTAAATTTTTGTTGAAAATGAGCACTTCATTCATTTATGATTCTCTCCATGAAATTGTTTCGATTTAATGCAGTCGAATCTGCAAGTAATAAATAGCAGAGTGGTTGCAACTATGTACACATATTATTTTTAGGCAAGAAAGAAAGTGACACACTTGAAGCAAGTGTCAGGCTGTCCAACAAATGTTATTATAGGCGAATCACAGGCTGTGCTACCCATGACGCCAGAATTTTTTTGTTTTTTTGATATATCTATGTATAAAATATATAAATAAACAATGATGTATTTTATTGACTTATGGTGTAATGTTATTTTTTTGACGTACAGTATAAATACAGGGGCCCAAAAAAAACGATACCCAATTTTCAAGGGCTGTAATTCAGAAACTATTCAACTTAAAAAAATTGGAAAGTCACATTTTGTTTCTTAACATTTGTTCCATCTTTGTACGAAATTTCTGAAGAATAGATCCAACGCCGTTTTTCCCTCAGGGGGATACAACTATTGTATCTATGGGAATTAGCACTACCTGGGGGAAAATGTGTGAAGGCCCGAGCTGAGAGTTAGATAGGCCTTCTTTTTGTTAAAATGAAATATTTTTTTGCTATGTTAAGGACCAGCTCTTTCGGTTCACTGCTGTCCTGTTTTCCAGCACCTACTACTTTCTTCTTCAACTTTTATCTTGTTTCATGAACTTCTTTCCCAACTCACTGTTTCTATGCCCCTTCTGCATAGATTCCGCATTCCCTATCATTCACACTAAATGGTGCCTTCTTCCTACCTCTCTTCGATACGCTCTTTTTTTGTAGCGGTTAGGGAGGCTTAAACTAACTTATAATCTTAATAATCTTAATCCAACCCCGTTTTTTTAGTAGAATTTTTGGTGACCGACACTGAAAACCTGTTAGCACACTTTTATTAAACTTCGAATTTTATAATATTAAACCCATGTTTTTAATATCTTTCCACCGTTTATTGAATGTAAACTGCCACTAAAATGAAAAAAACGATCGCAATGTTCCTCCTTTTATTCGTTTCTTTCTGTGTGTCTTTCGTTTCTCTCAATACACACTTGCACTCGCCTCCTCATTCCCGCCATCACTCGTCAGACGAGAGCATCATCTCCTTGTAGCAAATTGGCCTCATTTTCAATTCTTTGCTTGAGTTCATCGGTATCACGTTGGAGAGGAAGAAGGAACGAACATTAGGAGAAGCATTTCGATTGTTTATTCAGTGGCAATTTCTTTTTAATAAACGGTTGAAAGTTATTGAATAAATTGTTTTAATATCATAAAGTTCGAAGTGCAAACAGGTTTTCAGTATCGGTCACTAAAAATACTGGTTAAAGAAAACAGTTGTATCAATTGTTCTGAAACTTTGTACATAGATAGAATAAATGTTAAGAAACAAAATGTGGCTTTTTAATTTTTTATAAGTTTAATAGTGTCTGAATTACAGCCCTTGAAAATTGGGTATCGTTTGTTTTTGGGCACGCTGTATTTCAAGAATGACATATAATGTATAAAAATAGGCCGGAGAATTTAATTTTGTATCACAGAGTTCCCTTTCAACGCCCATCTACATTATATATATAGATATATATGTACGATGTAAACCATACAACAGTAAAATAAATCATGGATCATTTTTTATATCGCGTGAGAAACAAATATTCACTACATCAAAATTTACACACACTTATATATGATGTAGATGAGCGTTGAAATTGAACTCTATGATACAGAATTGAATTATAATGCCTATTTCAATTTAGTGAATATTTGTTCGTTACATGAAGTGTTCTACACAGATTGTGATTTTATGTTATATTCCAGTATTATTCTAGTGTTCCAGTAAAATGAAGGCTGTGGTTGAATATTCACGGATATTTTTCTTTAAAGAATGTTTAATTTTTGCAATAAAAATTACAGACTTAGCGGTATTCCCTATCCTTTCTACAACACCCCATTTTTATGTATTTATCAATCGCCCCCAGTTGCACGCTCATCGATCTCATTGGATGCACAATATTGCACTGAGCTTATTAGGTCAATACATTCGCAATTCATTAAGTGTGAATGTATTTTAATATCCATAGCTTCCAGTGCGATATTGTACACCCCGTGAGGCGATGCGCGTGCAGCTGGGGGCGATTTTTTATTCCATGAACAACGGACGGCCAGCCGTGATTCGAATCTGGTTCTGAGGTGGGACACGGCCGGTAGGTGAGGTGGGTCACGGGTGATTCGCGGGCGATTTTGTATCCGATAACGTAGACATTTGACCCCTAAACCGCGCATATTTCAACCAAAAAACAACCGTATTGCCGACGCTGTTCCACCGGCGATACAACCAAAATTTTCAAATGGGTACTTTGGTTGGAAAGTTCATGCATTTTTGCAAAACAGCAGTAGACGAAACGTAGGAATACTGAAGAATGAATAACAGACAATCTAGCCTTTTCGTGAATTGAATTCTCAGTTTGACGAAAAACACCGTACAGTTTTGTTACGTTTGGTGCATTTCATTTCCATGGGGTTTGAAATACATGTTTTTGTCAAACCATATACTTCCGTTTTTTGTGCTTTGTCTACACGCTCGAATTTATCATTTTAGATTGTCGGAGTTTCTCCAGTTTTTTTTATTTGATTTTTGAATGAAAATATTGTATTGCGTTTTACTTGAATCAAGTTAGGATTATTTTGGTCGGACCGCGAAATGTTGTTGAAAAAATGATGCTTTATTCAAATCAATCAAGACTAATGCTTATAATCTTGTAAGTTAGTTTTTCAAGTGCCTTACAACAAACACCATGACGGTTACCCCTGGTGAAGCCGGTACCCATTTCAGGCACCTGGGTGGGTTGGGAAGTGAGCTTGAATTTTCCCTCTGCCCAACGGGGAGAAATTACCGCGCAGCGCCAGGATTCGAACTGCCGACATCTCCACGGAAGGGTGCTTTATTAACCACTCGGCTACGGCGATTTTCCGGAGGCTTTCATTGTTGACTCACATTTCTGGTTAACTTGCCGCTGCAATTTGGACATCATGTATGTACATAAATAAATATTCGTGCGCTTGTTGGCACGAATAGTAAATCATGAATGAAAATAAAAAATTAAAGCGGGTCAGTGGTTAATCTCTGAGGAACGTTAAATCATTCGGTAGAAATGGTGACATTTTGTTATCTAAACATTGTTCGTGAGAGGGGTGTCACAAGTAGTTCTCAAAACACTATCAATTCCTGGGTTCAAGATTTTCTGCAAAAGTCTCTCATGCTCAACGCTGTCGAACGTGTTCAAGAGGTAAAGTACCTATAAGCTAACAACTTTTTTAAATCGATATCGCTACATATTTTTCTGTGTTGTGGAGAATGTTCAGTACTGGTATTCATTCTCCAAGCATATTGATTTTGGTAAAGATGTGATTTATTCTCACAAGTTGAAAATATATTTAACAATTTAAACAATTTATTTACCACATGTGATACAGAGGTAGAATGTTTCTTAAGCCTAGTACAATGATCAAATTTGAGAATAGCTACCTGTGGGCCCGAATAGGTTCAGCGACTTCTGGGGCATCCTACCATCAACGTTTTTCTACGGTGTACAATAATGTTTGACCTAATTCACTAAACCTAGTTTCGCATCAGACTGATCAATAAGATAATTAACTCTATTTTAGATGTTTCATTATACAATATAGGTTATTTGGACTATATTTAACAGTATATTCGATAATCGATTCAAGAGCAGACTGAAGATCGGCGATATTACCCATGGCAAATTACATTTTTAGGATCAGTCATGTAGGAGACAAGATTTGACTTGGTGATCTTAGACGATTAGTATTGTGATAGGAAGTGAGACTCAAAGATTTCTTTTGAATACCTTGTAAGAATTACTTTCACGGATCTCCGCAGGTATCGAGTTCCAAGTTTTAGTTCCAACGAAGAGGATACTGTGTTGCGACCGGGCCTTCGAATAATAAGGAAGCATGAATTTACTTCTATTTCGGGTTAAATTATCGCGATGACCAGTTTGTGCAGTTAATAATTGTTGTAGGCTATTGTCGCCATCTTTTGTTAATGTTTTGTAAATGAAATTACAAATGGAAATTTTGTAGAGGTCCGAAAGTTCAAGTATTCGTAAATTTTTGAATGAATCATTTGTGTGAGCATTATATTCTAGATTCTTTACCGCTCTGATGGCTCTTTTTGCAGAGTAAAAATTATATTGTTTTTATTTTTATCAGTTCCGTGCCATGCTTCTATTCCGTACTGCAAGTATGGTGAAATGAGTGTTCGGTAGAGCATTTTTAAAGCTGTTTCAGGCAGGAAATTTTTAACTTCATTTAGTATTCCGATGGATTTTGATAATTTAAGAACTAATATGAGCGATGTGCTCTTTGAAGGTCGAATGTTTATCTGTTATGATGCCCAAAACTTACATGAGTTGGTTTCTTCGGTTTCACCTTCGCAAATTTTAATGCGTGGGAGAGAAACATTTTTCTTGCATGAGAATGTAATATATTGTTTCATCGATATTAAGGCCTATTTTATTAGCTTTAAGCCACAATGAAAGCTTATGGAGTTCATTATTTATACTCTCCGCAATTAAGGCGGGATTTTGGTCCGGAAGGACAGCAGAAAGCGTACTGCACTGAGAAAAAATATAGGGTAATTTTGACACACTTTAGTGTGTCATACGTTTGACGCCAAACCGGCACACAATTGTGTGTCATGAAGGCGGCATGACACACTTTAGTGTGTTACATGACACACTTAGGGCAGTCTTGACACACTTAGGGGAAATCTACGGAACCTAAACCATTGATTTAACTTACTCCTACCATGAAAGCTCAGATGTGCCGCTGTATTGACAATAAGTCATTAAGCTTCAATGAATTATTCGAGGCTTATGTAAACGTGTCGCTTGATTTTCAAGTTTTAAAAAATCACACTTTTTCCATGGAAATAATTTCAATACATAAAAAATCGCATACTGCAATTTTACAGAAATTTTAGAGCATTTTGTTCTGTTGTGTAAAGAAGCTTCATAAAATTTATTCTGATAGTGAACAGGTTCATTGAAATCTTCAAATAAAGCGAGACAGTATTCAAGATCTTCCTCATCCGTGTTAAATATATTTTAATATGTATTAGTTCGAATATTATTACGGTTACAATGCCTATGTATGTTCATCGAATGAAGAAAGCGCCGATTTCATGAAAAATTGTATTCTAGATAACTAAACAAACAATTCATACATTACAAATAGGCTTCATCATGACCACATTCTATATTTATCTATTCAAATAAAACAGTGAAACAATATCAGTTTTTTCAAACCCTTTTTATTCAAGACTGTAATAACACAGTTTCTGTGTATTCAATTTTAAGTAAATTACTAGTTAAATCTCATAAAAGTAAAAAAGATGGAAGAAATTTAGCACTAAATGTTTACCTACTTGAAACGAGGTGATTGGAATTACTCATTTGCCAGCACATTTTCGTACAATCAAGAGATGTGCAAACAATCAAAAGAACTGCTTTTCACTGCTAATTTCATATTTAAATTGAGAAGTAAAACAGGTCTCAGGCTACACTAAAACAATTCAGGCTACACTAAAAAATTTTGGAACACAAACTTAAACACCTGTTTTTAAGCACAAATAAAATTCTAACTTATCGCAAAACCGTATGAAATAACTCGCATTTTATACATGACTAAAACTGAATACTCCTCTTTATTAATCTTAGCTTAAGCTTATAAAAAATATTCTGTCAACGAGCTACGAATGAAAAGGACATATTTACTTCTATGCGTATCCCAAGGGAAATTAAGAAATATTTCAATGGAATTAAAAATTCAAGTTATCCCCTTAGTTTTCTAATTATTTCCCGTTCTCATAAAATTAAGCATGTATTAAACCACGATGAAAATATTCCATTTTGAAAAAGAAAACAAATATCCAAACACTTATCACGCACATTTCAAAACCTCATTCATCTTTACAAAGAATGAATTCATTTTCAAACAATGAAAATCTAACAATACATATTTGTACTTACCAATCGAGTCATTCACTTGTACAAAAGTAACGAAATGAAAGTAGCGAATAAAATATTTCAACACCGGTTTGAACGCTTCCGAATAAACCCAGAAACCTTCAAACAAAGTAAAAATGTTTTCTTCCTCACCTTTAATCTTACATGTCACAGGGGTTCTCGCAAAGTTAGAATAAGTATTACGCTACGGTTGAGAAAATATTTTCTGATATAAAACACAGCCAAAAAAATTCTATAACTATTAACATCACACTTGCGGAATTCTTATATATAACTATGACAATACAGTTTATTAGTTTAATTATTTTACATGACAAAATAGCACATAACATATTACTTATCACAGTTCAAGGCAATGAGCTCCATAAAATCAGAGAATTTTAGTGACCAATAATTTGTTTAACAACTTTACGCACATTACTATTTGAATCAGAAAATCTTGGAACAGACAAAAATATTACATTTTTCCCTTTTACTATCATACTTTCTTTGAGTTCTCGAAAAGTGAACGTTTCAGACTAAAGTAGGAAGCATTCTAATCATTCGGAAACGTTAAAATTATTTTCGATCATTTATAATCTTACAAATGAAAGTCTCATTCACTACTACTACATTACAATTCGAGAGTTTAATTTCCACAGAAAAAATCAGCAACATACGTTTGCACACAGCGTTCAAATTATTGACGAACAATAAAGTCATGCACTGAAAGTGAAGAATAAAATGTTTACGCAGTAGTTTCTATTCGTTGGTAAAACAATCCAAGAACATTCTAGCAAATCAAAAAAATTATGTTCCTCAATTATGGTTTCTCGAAAAGTTGAAAGAGATCTAACATTACCATAGAAAAATAATCTATACTTTAAAACAGCTGAAAAAATTCATCGAACACATAATCATCCATGAGATCTTAATTCATCACCATTCCAAAAATCATTTCTTTCATCTCTAAATGTAAAAAAAATCGAACACTATATATCACCTATCACCAAGTTAATCATTAAAATAATACAAAAGAAATAAAAATAAAATACTATTCAACAACTGCATGCATATTTCCATCTGAAGCTAGAAATGTTCAAACAAGCGAAAAGGCATTAGTTGTTAGTTTCATAATTGCCCAAAGTTCTCCACCAGTGAGAAAAATTTGACAACGGCAGGAAATTTTTTTTTCTATTCTGGAGGAGTGAGAAACCAATCATCTATCACCTCACACAAGTGAAATCCTCGTTTATTTCTATAAATTACATGATAGTTTCATTTGGATTCATGATAAATTCATCACCTATTTTTAGTCACCGGTCCAGTTTTCAGTTCGTATAGAAATAATTAACTGAAAGCAATATAAATAAAATACTGAAAATTTTTTGAATGTTTTCGAATGAATTTAAGAACTATCAAACAAACTAAAATATTTTATATTTCACTTTCGGCTCTATGAATAACACGGGTACGTGCTAAGTTAGAGGTAACGTTTTATGCAACAGAACAGAAAATACTTTCTATCATGAATCAGCCGTAATAATTCCTTAGCTATTATCATACCAATGATTTTCTTCTTAATCATTGAGACAGTACAAATTAATAGTTTTCTTTTTATACTAAAAAACAGAACACTGCATAAAACTAATCACAGTCCAAACAATATGCGCTATAAAATCAGAGAATTCAAGTGACCAATAATTTCTTACAAGTGCACGCACATTTTTCACAACCCAGGAATGTTCAAACCAAAGAATAATTTTATTTTTCACTATTGGCATAAATACTTTGAGTTCTCGAAAACTGAAGAGTCGCATTAATAAACATGCAAATATTAGTACTCAGAACCGAATTCGTAAATATGCTCTCTATTTTGAAACAGTAAAATAATTGCCAACACTTACTTCCTCTTAAATAACATTTTCGTTCACCGCTACACTATTGCAATGTATGCGTTCCATTTTCATTCCAAGAAAATCCAACAATGCTAATTTGTACAAAGTATTCAAGTTGTTGACTAGCATTCAAAGCAGTGTACTGAAGTGAAGAATGAAATGCTTTAGAAATTGTTTGTACGTTTCTAACTTACTGATCACATCTCAAGTAAGTGCTACCATTATATTTATGAAATAAATGGAAAATAAAATAATTGAACATTTGTTTGCACAATCCTTTTTGGAAGTCTTTCACTATGGTATAAAAATTATTTCTGCATTGAAACAGAAAAAGTAATAATAAAAAATGCGCGAACACTTCTCAGACGGGTGATATAAAATTATTTATCGTTCGGTTTTACAATATTTTACGAATCGAAAAACGTTTAAATAAATGAAAACAAAATAGCGTTCCCATCGGAATAAAGAAAATAAAATATTTCAGACAAAAAAACTGACTCCATAACGTGGCATCAAATTATGAGATCCATTGTTTTACTTTACG
>JACJUY010001487.1:101457-131667 GCA_014220935.1 Platorchestia sp. MABIK | reverse complement strand
TAGGTTGGGTTGGGAAGGCTTAGGTTCTACTAGGTTGTGTTGGGGAAGCTTAGGTTCCCCTAGGTTGGGTTGGCGAGGTTTAGGTTCCACTAGGTCAGGCTGGGGAGGCTTAGGTTCCACTAGGTTGGGTTGGGGAGGCTGAGGTTCCACTGGGTTAGGTTGGGGAGGATTTGGGACCACTGGGTTTGGTTGGGGAGGCTTAGGTTCCACTAGGTTGGGTTAAGGAGCCTTAGGTTCTACTAAGTCAGGTTAGGGAGGCTGAGGTTCCACTAGGTTAGATTGGGGAGGATTTGGTACCACTGGGTTTGGTTGGGGAGTCTTAGGTTTCACTAAATTGGGTTAGAGAGGCTTAGGTCTCGCTATGTTAGGTCAGGGGGGCTCAGGTTCATCTAGGTCAGGTTAATGAGGCTGTGGTTCCACTAATTTTAGTTGGGGAGGCTTAGGTTTCATTAGGTTAGGTTGGGGAGGCTTAGGAACTTGAGCCACACATTTTTTAATAGGGATTCACAACTTTTCCGTCGTATAACGTTATCAGATTCAAAAAATTGGAAAAAACACTCCACCCTATTAGTCACATCATTACACGGCCAGGTGACGAGCTTTTCACTCTCTTCATAAAACTTGAACTTTTTGACGTTTGAAATGTTACATCTCCCACAGTTTTAAAGGCACAGAAATGGCAGATTTACCAATCGATAGGAATTAAAAGAGCTAAAATTGGTGTATGTGTGTTATGACAAAAGGGTTAGTTTGTAAATTATTTACAGAAATAAGCTATCATAATATAAAAAAAATTGAATTTTTGAAAGAAAATGCCCAAATTAAAAAAATCAAAACATCGAAATTCCACTACAATGTTTCTTTAGATGAAACATTTTGCAATCTAAAAATATGTTACCTGTACTGTAACTTCAAAATTGTACGAACAAATTTTCCGTAATACCGATTTTTTATTTTTTTCCGAAAAAATCTATTTTTTGAAAAAACAAAAACACTCGAAGCAAAAAAGAATCATTGCATAATTTCACACCCATGGTGAAGCTTCGAAAGAATCTACCGAAAAATGACGGACTTTTTTCTGCTCAGACGGTCCCCTCAAAGTTACAACATAAATATTGTGATGTCCCAAGCTAAAAGGCAGGTTGGCTTTCCTTTTATTGAAATTTTGTATCAATAGGATAATCATTTGACGCTTGTCTGGTGCGTGCAAGGGAGACGAGGATTTAAGACAGGTTAGGTTGTAATTATTAGTCTAGAAAAGTTAGTTTAAGCCTCCCTTCCACACACAATGGTGTTCGAAAGAGAGGAAGAATGAAGACACCATTTAATATAAAGTTTAGGGAACTTGGATCTAGGCTAAAGAGAAAAAAGTTCATGAAATGTGATAAAAGTTATAGGAATAGTAGTAGATACTGAAAACAAGAGAGCAGTGAACCAAAAAAGATGCTCCATAACTTGAAAAAAAAACATTCTCTTACAACAAGATAAGGGCTAAATTTACCTTCAGCTCGGAACCCCCAGAGGACCAGATAGGTGTTAAAGTGGAATTTTAGTTAAGCACTCCTTAGTCTGAAATCTATCGTCTGACCGACGATAATTTACGTCTGAATTTGCCGGCAATTATCTTCTTCTTCTTCCTATAAACCGACGATATATCGTCGGAATTAGTGTCGCGAATGTCTCATATTATCGTTCGATTAAGGTTAAATTACCGGTTTTTATCGTTAATTTTGAACGAAGACCGACGATATTAACCAGTTAATTACCGGTGGTTAAACGGTTATTACAGTCGGTCTTCTTTCAAAACTTACGATAATTACCGGTAATTTAACGTTAAAAATGGCTACTCTAACCACTATATTCCGAAGGATTCACAAGCAGTGCAACGTTTTTTCCCAAAAATTGCGAATTGCTTCCAAAAACAATAAGCCACATCTCGTGAAACGCATCTGTCCAATAACCGTGAATTTGAAGACTTTGCAAAAATTATCAAAATTACTCATTTAAATTCAACAAATTTGTTCAATACTGTTTATATTTCATCAAGTTTCTTACAAATTGCGATAATTGAACAGATTAGTATTACAAGGTGAGGCCTATTGTAACAAGTAACAATGCATTATTATAAAAAATAGCTGCGATGCAGATGAATGCTACAGTATGAGAGCTCAAATTGTCATCTTCATCGTAGAACACGAGACTACTACGATAAGTCTCACAGTACAATATGAAGTCATTTCAAATCGCTACTGATTTATAAATAGGTTAAAACATTACAGATGCTCAATAAATATTTTTATTTAAGTTTAAACAGCCGACATTTGACTATTGAAATAAATTATTACAAAATAAAAACATCGGCATCTTAGGATGCTTTATTTCCAATCAAGCCTGATACATGTGATCTTGAGCATTGGTTTTTCAAATGCCTTATAACTAACACTATATATATAGGACACCATGACGGTTCCCCCGTAAAGCCGGTACCCATTTCCGACACCTGGGTTGAGTGGGGTATTGTGCTTGAGCTTTCCCTTATACCCAACAGGGAAAATCGCCGCGCCAGCGCCGGGATACGAACCCTCGACTCCTACATGCAAGGGCGATGCCCTTAACCACTGTGCCACAGCGAGCCAAATTACAAAAACATCTTCGGCACCCAAAGAATTCCATCACAGGTTGTTTGTAAGACTCATCACTGCAAACACTACGTATATAACTTTCATTTGAAATTAACTACCACCACAAAAGAACTCATCAAGCAACCGATTACTAAGAAAATTTTCCCAATTTTAAACTAAATTTGCACATTTCCATTCTTAGACATCAAATATCTACAATGACCATCCCTCTCAACCACTCAACATCTTAGTTTTTTAACTGGGATGAGGCGACGACAGGGCCTGCAATAATGCTATCGAGTCGCAAGTTGCAGAGGGCGGGGTTATCCTCCACAGCTATCCCTCTTCAGAAGAAGTTACCCTCCACCTCCCGCTTCCATGCGGCTCCGACGTTTGTACTCTCTATAGAATTGTTAATTTACAAGATATTCACATCATAAACAAATGAACAACTCAAATTTTTCATATGGAACTTTCCTATAAAACTTGTGCTATTAGGCACAGAATTTTTTGAAATGCCGATACCTCCTGTTCGATTGGACGAAAATAAAATCCGTAAAAAAATTCTACATACATTGAGTCCTTTTTGGTACCAAAAATAGATGAACAGATGCCACATCAAATTAGTACGATCAGTAAGTACTAGTTTTAAATGAACTCATTATTTCGTAGATGAAAATATTATTTTGACATCCGTTTTTCGACATTTCAGCCACAGAAATTTTCATAATTCCGATACTTCATGTTCAATAAAACCAAAAAGAAATCCGAAAGAAAAATTCTACATACATTGGGTCCTTTTTGGTACCAAAAATAGATTAACAAATCCGACATCAAGTTAGTACGAACTGTACGATCAGTAACGACTAGTTCCAAATGAACTCATTAATTCGTATTTAAAATATTTTGACATTCCAGCCACAAAAATTTTCGAAATGCCGATACCTCATGTTCAATAAACTAAAAATGAAGATTAGATTATAGGTTAGTTTAAGCCTCCTAACCGCTACAAAAAAAAAACTTTTCGAAGAGAGGAAGGAGGAAGGCACCATTTAGGATGGGTATTAGAGAATGCAGAATCTATGAAAAAGGGGCATAAAAACAGTAAGCTGAGAAAGAAGAACATGAAACAAGACAAAAGTTGAAGAAGAAAGTAGTAGGTGCTGAAAAACAGGACAACAGTGAACCGAAAAAAAATGGTTTTTAACGTAGCAAAAAATATTTTTTTTCAACAAAAAGAAGGCCTACCTAACTCTCAGCTCAGACCCTCACACATTTTCCCCCTGGGAGCGCTAATTCCCATAGATACAAAATTTGTTTCCCCCTGAGGGGTAAAATAAAAATGAAATCCGAAGGAAAAATTATACGTACATTGGGTCCTCTTTGGTACGAAAAATAGATGAACAGATTCGACATCAAGTTAGTACGATCAGTAACGACTAGTTTCAAAATAAGATTAGATAATAGTACAGTTTAAGCCTCCCTAACCGCTACAAAAGAGCGTATCGAAAAGAGGAGGAAGGCACCATTTAGGTTGTTCTACAAATTCTAGGAACGACAACGGTACGGTAATTTCTCTGATGATCACTTGAATGACTCTCATTTTTTAGAGTAAACACCACTGTAATTCCCGTCAAAAAAGAGCCTACTATGTTAACATGCAACTTGAATTGTAAAACTGTTGAATTTCTGCTTGATAATAGTAGTGCAGTCTCAACTATACGTAAAAGAGATGCACTTGCAGTTGGTGCTGTTAAAAGTCCTACGTGTAGCAAAGTGCTCGGACACAGTGGTGCCTCAGTGAATTTGCTTGGTCAATCTTCAATAATCATTAGTTATAAAGACGTCAGTTTTTATCATAAGTTTCTCATTGAGGAAGATGATAGAATCAACTTGCTTGGCCGAGATATTTGTTCTAAACTCAACGTAAATGTTGTTATTCCTGATAAATGCGACACTATAAACAAAACGGATTGCCATAGCTTGCCGAGAAGCTTGTCTTTGAAATATGATTCGTACCTATCATCTGATTCACAGTTTAACGTTAAAGATACCGTTCATCTTGATGTGTTGCCTAATGCAGTTCCTGTATTTTGTAAAGCACGCTCTGACTAAAGACTAAAAGACTAAAGACTAAAAGACTCTGTCAAAACCGAACTGGAGCGCTTGCAGAGTGTTGGTAAAATTTCTAAAGTTTATGACAGCCAATGGGCATCTCCTACCGTTAATGTTCTAAAGTCTGACGGCAGTATGAGAATCTGTGGAGATTTGTCAGGATCCATTAACAATTTTCTGAATCATGTTCAATCTGTACTACCTGTCATTGATCATGTAATTTCTGAAGTCGGAGACGCGAAGTTTTTCTCAAAAATTGATTTGTCAAATGCATTTCTGCAAATTCCGTTGGACGAAGAGTCAAAAAAGTTTACGACCATTAACACCTCGGAAGGTCTATTTATGTACAATTACTTACCNGGAATTCGCTTAAATCTTTCTAAATGTGCCTTTTTAACTGATCGTGTGTCTTATCTAGGCTACGTTATCGATAACAAAGGTGTTCACCCTAGTTCTGAGAAAGTAGACGCAATTCTCAATGCTCCTGTTCCCAAAAACCTCAAACAGCTGCAAGCTTTCACAGGATTGTGTAGTTTCTACAGTCGTTTTGTACCCAATTTTTCTCATGTCATGTATCCTCTGTATTCGCTACTTAGGAAAGATGTACCTTTCCGGTGGACTCCAGAGCAGGATAAAAGTGTCCAAATAATCAAGGATATCTTTCGTTCGCATAAGCCTCTAAAATTATTTGATCCCAACCATGAAACTCTCCTTGAAACGGATAGTTCTGGTCATGGGGTTGCTGCCGTACTCATTCAACGCTTCAGTCCTTCTCGTGATTGGCGTCTTGTTCAATTTGCTTCTAGATCTCTAGATAATGCAGAGCGAAACTATTCTAACATCGAAAGAGAGAGCCTTAGTGTTGTCTTCAGTGTTGAAAAATTCAAGAAATTTCTTCTTGGTGCCAAGTTTATTATTCATAACGATCAAAAACCTCTTTGTAAACTTTTTGCCCATAACAAGGTTGTACTTCTCAATTGTTCCGCTCGTATTCAAAGATGGGCTCTCAGACTGTCCCAGTTTGACTATGTTTTCAGCTACTCGAAAGGCGATTGTCTTAGTAGACTTGTAATGTAACGTAAATAGCGATTGTCTTAGTAGACTTCCTCTTCCCACAACGGTAACAGAACTAGAACCGTATGAAATGATCTTTGCAGTGAACTCTCTCGAGAAAACTCCAGTTACGTGTGAAAATATAAAAACTCACACTGATGCGGATAGGGAACTATGTCAACTCAAACAAAACATAAAGTTTGGCATGCCTCCTAAACCTGATCCTAATTTGTCTAAATTTAAGAACCTGCTACCTCAGATGACCATCATGAAAACTTGTAGACTTTATAAAGAAAGGGTTTTAATTCCCAAGTCATTACGGAGTTTAGTTCTTGAAGCATTTTATGATTGACATCCTGGCATTTGTGGCATGAAGTCGTTGGCCAGATCTGTTGTTTGGTTTGCCGGAATGGACAAAACTATTAACGACATTGTAAAAAGTTGCCCTCAATGTCAATTAAATCGAGCAAAACCTAAGTCTAAATATGCAGAATGGCTCACTCCTTCTCGTCCTTTTGAACGTATTCATGTTGATCACTTTTTCTACGAGAATAAAATTGTTTTCATTGCTGTCGATGCATTGTCTAAATATATAGAATGCGAAATTGTACCATCCACGAGTGAATCAGATACTGTAGATGCTTTGAGAATGATTTTCAGCAGAAACGGGTTGTGTGATGTGCTCGTAAGTGACAATGCTTCTAACTTTTCATCTCGAAACTTTAAAGATTTTCTAATTTCCAACGGCATTGAGCACCTCACACCTCCGCCCTACTCTCCAGCAAGCAATGGTCAAGCTGAGAGGGGGGTAAGAGTCATTAAAGACCTGTTGAAAAAACTCTCTTCTCCCGAATCGTTCAAATCACGTCTTGCAAAAGCGTTTTTTCAATTACATTGCATTCTTCATGGTGTCACAAAAATTGCTCGCTCTGTTGCGCTGAACAATCGTAAATTTCTAACCTGTAGAGATAGAGTTCATCCAAAATATTCTGTGTCCATTTCTTAGCCAATGAATGTAACTCAATTTGATCTCGGTGATCATGTTCTTGCTCTGAATTTAAGAGATGGTCCCAACCCAGGTAGCAAGAAATTATTAGGCTAATATTGGGTTGATAATTATTTATTGACTCGATATTGTAATCTTGGATTACAATAATAGGCTAATAACAAGACAATATCGAAAAAAGATTTACTTATTTATGATATCAGCTTGTTATTGGGACAATGTAATAAATAGTTTTGTATCTAATATTAAACTAACAGCGTATTTGTATATGTATGATATTCAAATAAGTGGAAACTATCTTATAATAATTAAAAATCTCGCAATATAATAAAATTTGTTAGAATATAAATTATTATTGCCCAAACATTGGGTTGATATCGTACGCCAATAATACGGAGTAATTTGTATAAAATGTACCAATTAAGTTAATGAATAGTTATTTCAGTCATTAATGAGTGCAGATATATTTGACAGATATCAAGAAATGTGAATACGTTACAATAATGTGTAAATTCAGAATCAGTGTAATGACAGGTTCACAGTTCTTGTTTTTTCAGTCGTCCAATGAGTTTCGAAGGTCTAGTTTTTTCAAAAAAATATGCTAAAATCGTTTGTCATATGTTACTATAGCAATAAATGTCTATATATTGAACAATTACGCTTACTTGACGGGATCAAACTGCATGTACAGGTTGCCCGACCACCTTGTATTTTTCTAAGGAACATTTTGTAGTGCCTTACCTTAGTTACCCCTCAAACCTCAATTCTAGTCTACGTATGTGTGCTCAGTAACTTTGATATACCCCCAATGTGAATTCTTACGACTTAAGCTTTCAATTTTCCTCTGCTTATCACATATACCAAGTGGAGGGGAAGTATAAGTAAGGCCGCCGCTTCACGCCGTAAACGGAACTCAATGGCGGAAGCAGTGGCATATGGTCTAACAACCTCGGTATCAAGTCCATTGTGACAATCAATAGCTGATATTGGAGAAGTGAATTTATCATTATCGGGACAATTTTGTTTTACCAAGATCAACCTTATATCAAGAATTGAGTATCAATCCAATGATATTGTAGGTAACACCTCATTATCTAATCAATATTGACACAATAATTAGTTGATATTGGGTTGATGATAATATTGCTATTGGGCCAATATTTTTTCCAATATCAACCGAATTTTCCAAAGTAAGGTATTTCCCCAATGTTCATTTTGAATATCCAGTCAATATTGAGACTGTATATTGGCTCAATATAAGGTAAATAAATTTTGCTACCTGGGAAGTGGCTGAAGGGAATTATTGTTGGTAAAGTTGCTGTTAATATCTTTTATGTTCAAATCTTAGCATTAAATGTAATCTGGAAGAGACATTCAAATCAGCTGCTTCCTTCTTCTAGTAATATGGGATCTTTCAGTAGCAAGGCGGCTGAGCCTTCTACTTTGCAGCCTGTTAGCAGTTCACCTGTACAAAATGAACCGCGTAGATCAGGTAGAATAACTAAACCTGTTATGTGAATGGGTTGTTGAGTTCTGCCTTCCGTTTTTCATATGTTCATCTAAAGGGAGGGAAATTGTTATATCTCAGGATGTGCCGTGTGAAGTGAGCATAGCCGGATGTCTTTGTTTCACAGGTCTCGGAGCCGGAAGAGCCATAAACGGTCGGAACTTTGACCGACGGAAGTCCTTTATGGTGTCTTGCCTTTACGAACTTTACGAGCACCGGAAAGTCCTTGTTTGACTTCCGGGCACTGCTAGTTTTAAGGAAGGTCTGTCAGTGATGGAATCAGTACATTATTAGGAGCCTTGCTGTGCGTATACTTATCCTTCTCCCGAGTTTGCGGCTTAGGGAACTGAAGTGAAGTTAAAGCTTCTGCTACAATACCTCTAATAGTGCCGATAGTACGACACTACAGATCTTAACAAAAAAATTATTATGGAATTACGAGCAGAGTCAGTCCCATTAAGAAAAATAGAAGAACTAGCTAAGAACTTGAGTGATGTAGAAAGTCTTTTCTAGGAGTTTTCACGAGATGTTATTTCTAATCAGAATGAAATCAGTCAGTTCAAATTAATACTTCAGAATGAAACTGATAAAAATATAAAATTAAACCAGGAAGTGGAAAATTTGAGTGAACGAGTAAACAAGTTGATATCCATGAGAGTTAGAGAAAATTTAGAGAATTGAAAATTCTTTTTTTAAAAAAGGATAGGCGTAAATATTTTTGGACAACAAGGAAAAAATCATTTTTATCTTCACAACCATGGCCTCCTGGTATAGGTTTTGAATATCTTGATGAAGATCAAAATTTCGATTTAAATAGTAGAAGACTCGCAAATATTTCGTTTCCAATCGAAGAATTTGACGCAACGAATAAAAAATATGTGGATGAAGTTTTGAAAAATTTGAGGCTTCATCTCAGAAAATACATCGAGGTAAGAGAAAATCTTATCAATGAAAATTATCAGTTCAGAAGTGGTTCTATTCAAGCATCTTTAGCTGAGAATACAACAGATTTTCAAGACAAACTTTGTGAAATTACACAAAATCTCGATGATCATACTAGAATATCTGAGTAAAAATAGAGGTTATTCGGAAGGGTACTTTAGAAACACATAGACTTCTTGAAAAATGAAATTAAGAGGTAGGAAGAACAGGTAATAAAAAGTATGAAATTAGACAACACAAATCTCGAGAGAATATTCAACGACATGAGGTCATACATTGAAACGTTCAGAAATAATCTCCATCAACAGGATAAAGAAACGATCATGAATAGAAATGAAATAGAAAATTTGAAACAGTTATCACAGAAATTGATAGATGATAATGCTGGTATTGAAAACAGATTAAAAATGTTAGAGAACACTTTGAGACTAGATTCCGTTGAGCCGTTGAACTAAAAAAGATGGTGTTCAAGAATTATTTTGGTTTTGTATCAAAAACAAGAATCAACATTGGATCCTAAAAATTCATTTACAGTGTTAAAATGCTTAATAGTGAGTTCTTCAAAGTGTTTGACTCTCTCTCCAGTTGCTTCGTGACGTATCTCCCCAATAGGTGTATGACGTAGCTCCTCAAAAGGTACGTGACGTATCTCGCCACTCGGTGTATGACGCTCTCTCCAGTTGGTTCGTGACGTATTTCTCCAATAGGTGCGTGACGTAGCTCCCCACTCGGTGTATGACGCTCTCTCCAGTTGGTTCGTGACGTATTTCTCCAATAGGTGCGTGACGTGGGAACTCAATTAATTTAATTATCAGAAAAGCATGGTACTTTTGAACGACAAATCTTCTTCTTGCCTTTTACGTTTCGGAAGAGTCACTGTAAAGAAGAATAAATTTATCTTAAAGTACAGTCTAAAGTATAAAAACCATTTACAAAAATAATAAAAAAGCGTTCAATGGAGTGATGTATAAAATTCAATAAGAAGAGCATTATATCTGTACTAGTGTGCACGGCCTGCCAAAATAACGGGATATAATACTTTCTTCAATCAATCTTGGAGATATGTATAACAAATAAACACATCCAATCTAATATGACCTGTGATTAAAATACAATATTATTGCACATGTACTCTGATGAAACTCGTATCAACAGATCCGGTCATTAAGCATTCTTATGAGCGTGACAGAGAAATGGAAGATATGGACTACAAACAAATTTTAAAATAAATATAATTAAATACACAACGAGTATTGTTGTGTTAGTTTATAAATGTCTCAAGAAGTACTATCACTTAAAACACAATAAAGAAGCATATATATTATACGTATATTAAAACATATATATTTGAATCAAAGAGAACAACTGTAGAAAGGGAAAAAATGCTTACTCACTTGTAGGAAGGGTGAGCTGTTACTGGCACTCTCAGTCCCAGGTGCTGTATTTATTCAGTAGGTCAAGCTTCAAGCTCAGAAGCTTTCACCGCTTAAAGGTCGTAATTATCATAGAATCGTGCTTGGTGTGCCGTTGGTAATAACTAACAATGATTGCCGCTCAACATGAGATCTGAGCTGCAACCAGAAAGTGTGACGGAATAATTACAGCTCAGTGGAAACCGAGCGAGCGTTCGAGCGACATCGTCCATAGCTAGGATGGGAGAAATTCACGAGAAAGCGAGAGTGACCGTGACTCCTGTACACAGAGATTAAAGCATTGTAAATAGTTTATTACATGTTTTAAACGTTTTATTGAAATTACATATTTATTTTGTTGTGTTCAAGTTTTTATAAAAATAAGTTTGCAAAATGATAATATTTTCTTACTGTTAAAGTTGATTTCTAAAAAACATGGTTTTCTAATATCATCCCGAAAAGAGTAAAATTAATGGCATATGTTACAATACGGGTAGATTATGAAAATTTATATTAATATCTAAAAGTGAGTTGGTCGTCTGTGTAGGTCATTTCTGCTTATCAAAAAATAAAAAAATTGTCAATGAATAACTCTTCTATCAAATTTTGTGCTAATTTATTTTATTTATAAGCTAATTGTGGTGAATTGGGTACTGACTGGTAGTTTGATTACTACTTATATCTATACCTTCAACTATTTTCCCAGAATTTCACGTTCATCAAGCCACGTTAATTTACATGCTCTCATTTTGAATCAAATGCCATTTTTATAGGTTTGTTGACCATGTTTCAAGTACTGAGCATCGGACACTTTTTGAAGATAAAGCAAATAATACAATAAATGATGCCTGTAAAAAGTATAGAAGTTCATGGTATTCCCATGCAACGCGTGTTCAAAAAATGAAAGTATAATTTAGATTTTGAAGATCTTCCATTAAAAGAGGAAGTAGTTTAAGTGTAAGATGACCATTTAAAAAAGTCCCAGTTAAAGTTTGTTTAAGTTTCTATATGTTACAACATATATAACATTCTATATATCTACCTTGTTTTCCTGAATGCCTGCTAATGACCTTCCGTTCTTTCCTACCAGAAATAATATAGCGCATGGTACGAGACGCAACCAACCAATTCATGCTGGATTAGGAACACGATCTGGATTAGGACATCCATTTTACGTTCATTTTTTCGGCTTATTTTTTATCACAATTTGCTGCGAGAATTGTATGAGAAGTTAGTGACGTTAGTAACATGATCTAACTACTAAACGCCGGTCTAGTTTCCCTCGTTACAAAAAACGTTCATGAGGTGCATTTTTAGCGCCACGAACGTTTAAAGAATATGATAGGACAAAGCGTCGCTCCAATCTGAGAAAAATCGATTTCTTCCAAATTCGATGAAGGATCAGCGACTTAACTCGTTTTTAGAAACTGTAACAATTTTTTGGTGAGCCGTTTCTTCAAAAATTGCTCAATGGTTTTCGATTTTCTAACGCTACGAAATGTTTTCGGAAAGGTTTAACATTTTTACAAAGTTTTCAGCATTGCTTTGATCAATGAATATCAGATTAGAATAGAGTATAGTATAAATGCAGAATATAAATGACCTTGAGACAGAGTAATCAAATAAACAAATTGATGAAATTTTAAAAACATTTCATTTCTAGATACCGCAGCTTTTGGGTATAGCTTGGAGCGTTTCATTTTCATTCGAAAAAAAAATTGTACGATGCCTCACTCTGTGAGCGCAGTATGCTTACCCTTTGGGAAAAGTAAGAAGTTAGCCACAATTCCCCTCCCTACCCAGGTGTAGGAAATGGGTGCAGCCTCGATACGGGGTAACCTAGTTAAGACGTATTTATTAAATATTACCGTTCGATCAATTGCACGATTTATTGATTCACCAATGTAAGTTTGAAAATTTTTCACGGGAATTTGAACTCTGAATTCTGACAGCGCTTAAAAGAAATATTGAAAAATAGTTTGTTTAGCCGAAGATACTTAACTAGACCTCTGGTCTCTCACATAAAAAATAAAAACTATTCAGTAGTAGACCACAAAGTTTTGTTGAGCAGCTTATTATCTACAAATTGCCGTTAGTAAATTCCCATCTTCGACTCGTTTCCATTACTAAAGAAGCTATTCTGAAGCATCTCAACATTTGCATGGAAAAAATTCATAGTTGAATTAAAAAACATTTTGAACGGGAAAAGGAACAAAAGTAACAAATTTAAAATTGCCTTGACAACAATCTCAGTGCAGTCTAAAAGAGGTGACCACAATCTCAGTGCAGTCTAAAAGAGGTGACCACAATCTTAGTGCAGTCTAAAAGAGGTGAACACAATCTCAGTGCAGTCTAAAAGAGGTAACCACAATCTCAGAGCAGTCTAAAAGAGGTGACCACAATCTCAGTGCAGTCTAAAAGAGGTGACCACAATCTCAGTGCAGTCTTAAAAAAGTGACCACAATCTCAGTGCCGTCTAAAAGAGGAAAGTTCGACATGGAACGTTTTGTTAATCCATATTTTGAAAGTAATGTGTAGAATAAAACGAGCCGTAAACAAATTCTAAGCTAATTTCATTTTACTGGAAGAAATACAATGCGCTATGGAAAGAGTTAACACCTGTGCTGGGCTTGGGTACCAACAAGCCCAACCCTGACACATTTGCTGATCTTGATTACCGCTCTTCTCGAGTTACCTTCAGATTAAGAACGCAAATGAGCTCATCCAAAAAAATATCAGTTTCTGGAGGCTTCAGCAATCGGTCTTCAGGCAAGGAGGCTTCATCAGCACTCCATGGTTATCGGGACATCAGCATCGTTACTACTCTGCTACCTGGGACCTTGCATTAGGATACTTTCTTTGATGGATTCTACTTATGTTTATAAAACTTCACCAGAAAATGTGATGTCAACAATTCTGAAAGGATGAGTTTATTCATAAAAATGTAAGCTCTTCGTGAAGCTCCAAGCCGAAGATTGGAGCCGGGGCCGCTCTAAGCTCTCTTGGCCCGGCGCGGCATGGGGAGGTTCCAGCGGCGACTCCGCGCCTTTCTGTCTTCACCTCACGCGGTGGGAGCGCTGCGGCGGGCCTACACTCCTCGGGCGGCGCGCGTCTTTTGAGCTCTACTGCACGGAGGAATGGCCTTCTAAGCCCGTCTTTTATGGTGAGTCGGGAAGCAATTTCAGTGCGCTGTTCTCTTTCCATCTCAGTACTTCGATTATTTATGATAATTGCCAGTGCGAACGGATATTATAACTACGTTTTAGTCTGAGCAGTATATAACTGTAATCTTTAGGCTCAAATTGGCTTAAGCTCTTTTTGCAGCCTTGCGGCCAGTCCAGCTGGTGCCATTGTTACTAAATGCCATTGTTTGGACTAATTTGGTTTAGCTGCTGCAAGCTCGTAAAATAAAGTACTTTAAATCTTTCCAATGCTTGGAAAATCTTTGCTGACGTTTTGTGAGCAGCTTTAGCATGACATTTAGTTTCCTTGGAAGGCAGTCAAATTTACTATTTCAAATAAATTTCCTTTTTAAGGTACAAGTGTTGGCTCAGACTTCTTGAGACAAGCTGGAGGAGTGCGGAGGGCTACCGCGCTGGCCGCTTCTAACTCCGGGCTCCCGCCGCAACGCCATGAGGGCGAAACGTGCCCTCCGCACGACTTAAATGTTTTCTATTTGCTTTGTTGATTTGCTCCTTTGCTCAATAAAATTATGGCTGCTGCGTGTAGTTTTCCTCCTTCGGTGACCTTTCTCTAGATTCATTTTCAAGAAAATGTGCCGTTGAATAGCTCACAGAGCTCTAAAAAGATATGACTCATGAGTTTCTTCAGCACATCCATAGTTTGAAGAATAATGTTTAAATTCCCGATGAATTAGAATGTGACTTTTGAAACCGATAAGTCGGTTAATTTCAGAAAATGTGCCTCTTGAATTTCTTTAGTCATCACATCAACAGATTCAGCAACGATGTTTAATTTCTAGAATAATTAGAAAACAAATGAGTATTCGGAAACATCATTTAATCGTAAAATCGAAGGTAGATTATCACTTGGCTGTCAGATTTTATTGAATCAATGAACAGAACTTTCGATAGAATACTATAAACTGATCATCGAAGCTGCGAGAAGATTATCACAGTTCGATCATTGTCATCATCGTCGGATTATTGCTGAATATTAATGTCGTATCAGTTGGTAGATTATTGTTTATCGATTATCGGTCTGTTATGAGATTAACGCAGAAAGTTAAATTTCCGGAGCCGGAGTCGATTTCATTTTGTCATTTTGTCATTTTGTCACTATTTTTTTACTCCAGGAAAGAAGTCGAGTAAGATCCCGTCAACGACACTCAGGAGCGTTGTGGGGAGAATTAGATGTCGTGAAATAATCTTTACTAACTCTATAATTACTTAAGAATCTGTAATTAACCAAGAATATTTTCTTTCAACAACTTCAATCTATAGCCAATTACGGACCCAAATGCTAATACCCACCCAGATGATGCAAGCGATATTTTTTCGCCAGGATGCCATCAAAGTCGTTCACAATATCATAAATTACGCAAGTAGTTATTTGAGTCAAAGTTCTTCATGAGTACAACTCAGAGATTCAGCCTACAAAACGATTAAAAATGCCACGCTTCATGAGAGACTCAAAGTTCTTAATAAAAAGGGCTCTTCAGAAAAATTTCAACGATATTTCAAATCAAAAAATATCAAGATAACATACTAATATGCAAATGAAATATTTCAGCCACTATTGTTCATTCAACGTATGAAATACAAAAAAGCTCCGCAGAAAATAGTGATTGTGTACATTGAATACAACGTTAAAATTACGACTAAAATTAACGTGAAGGAGGGAGTAGAAAGTTACCAAAACGTTTTAATGATCATATAGAAAATGTACTGAGGAAGAATAGGACATTTTGTTGGTTTTCGAGTACGCAAATAGGAAACCATACATGAAATTATAGTAAGGGTTTGTCTGAATGAAATATAAAGCATAAACATGCACGAAAATTTGTTGATGTTTTCACTGTGTTCAAGAGTTGATCAGAATTAACCACCGTTTTAAATAATTGAACGCAAAATACCTGATATATCAGTGAGCTGTACATCTTGAATTGCTTTCCCCCAAGACTTCGATGTATTGCTTAGGTGAAGCTTACTTCCGACCTATTGTCCGTGTACAAAAATAAAATCCGAAAAATAAAGTCACGTCTTATTGATAGATCTCGAGAACGGAAAAATTCGAAAAGTCGGCTAGGAAGCTCAAGGGAACAAGTTTTATGCTGAAGGGAGTAAATTTTCAAAAAGTTATTGCAATGAAATCAAATCTTTTACTCATTTAGTGAATTGGGCTGAAGAGCGATCTTGTTAGATTTTCGAAAACGGCTTATATTTTGTCATGTGTATATATATATCAGATAATCACAAGCATATATAAATGTGTGTGATGAAGAATGAAACAAATCTTCCTCTCTTACTCCCTTGCCAAGAGTTTTAGCTTAAAAAACTCCGAATTTCGAAGCGACTGAACCACAAAAAATGAAACTTGTGAATGCATTTAATCTTCCTTACAATGAAAAAATGACGTTCGTTTTTTTAAGCAAAAAACTTTATTAACTTGGCAATTGTAAATGAGAATGCAGCACTTCAAAGCTTCAAGGAGAAATAACGAAAGTTGGGGCGAGCTTTCATAGTGTTAATTGTGCCTAACTTCCTCCGATACGCTGCCAGAAAGGTTTCCCGACGTCATTCCGATGTACGTTAGCACATGTCACTGCCACATTTGACCATATTTCGGAAAAGCTAGCATTTCTACTATGCATCTTTACAGCGGATGAATGATGGATTTTTAAAAATTGTGTACGGGAAAAGCAGGCGTGGAAATTAATTTCTGTTGAAAAAATGTAGATTTAAACCATAAAGAAATTCTGGAAGGAAATGATCGAATAAATTCAGGCAGACATTTAAAAAACATTCTCATTGCAGCGAATGTCACGAATTGACCCACACCATTAATTGCTTAAACCTACTTTGTATAGGGTTTTTGATGATCTACCAAAAATAAAACCAGTATTTACAGAAAAAATCACATGTGCAATCATTTCATACGTCACTTTATGCATCATCCGTTGTTCAGTGACGTTTTCCATCCCATTCTGTTGCAACAACTTCCCAAAAAATACCACAGTAGATTTACTGAACAGATGTTCACGTATTGCTGAATGAGGAGGATGAGCCAACAAGTTACCAGTACGAAAGGTCCTTCCGTGGAACTAGTCCGTGAATTAAAGTCTTGATTCAGTAAGCAGTTTTCTGGAGTAAAGTCTACGTGTCATACTGATTAGCAAAGCAAATATTGGTTCATTTTTTCAGTACAAGGACTCAATTCCCGGGCTTATGCGCTCTTCTGTTGTATTTAAGTATAGTTGTGCGCAGTGCGCATCGGCGCACGTTGGAATGACGTCTCGCAATATTTTCGCATGAGTGGCAGAGCACCGCGGAAGGAGCTTTCGTACTGGTAACTTGTTGGCTCATCCTCCTAATTCAGTTATACGCAGCCACGCCAAGAAGTGTGGTGCAATTATTCGCAATAGTGGTTTTAAAATAATTGACAGTTCTTCCCGTGATTTTGACCTGAGGATTTTAGAATCTTTGCATATTTTTCAGGAAAAACCTATTTTAAACAACATGCGTAGCTCGTATCCCCTTCAGATAGTTAATGCATAGTTGTCCTTTTTATGTGTATTCTGGAATTTAGTATCGTTTGTGTTTTCATGCTTTCGTTAGATTGATTATACTTTGTATTTTACAGAACTGATGATGGAGCTGGTCACCGAAACGTTTTCAATTTTTTTGTTCATTCTTTTGGATAAAAATGAATAATTTAGTTAGCATTTTCTTCGTTTTGAAGTTTCTAGAAGATTTGCTGAAAATTGGAGCCACAAAATATAACTGAAACTATATGAATCTCAATGGAAGTGTGTCAACTTTTAGAGAGTTTGGGACGTACGTAAGTTCCTTACACTTTAAAAGTTTGACGAATCCTCGTAGCACACGTTGCATGTGGAGGACCCCCATGAAATTTTTTAGTTAAATTTATATTTAAAAATTACGCAGTTTTTTAAAGTTACACACGCTTTATATAAAACTTGTATTCTTTTTATCCCAGAATTGTGATGAGAAAGCTCATTTGTGATTTCCTAGAGCCACAACAGAGAATAAAAAATTATATATTTCAGTACAAGCTGAACGCTAATTCAACATTTTTTACGATTCTCTACCTAGCCAAACACGTTCATCGCTATTCAATCGAAGAAAACATTGGTAAACTATGCGAAAAACAACTCTGCCCAATCGCAAAACATGAATAATTATCCCTTGTATCATACAACACCACATGTCTCCTTAAATAAATAAATTTGGATATTTTTGTATGTAATTTCTCCTATTTTATTACAATGGGAAGTTCATTGAACACATTAAATTTGGATACCTATTTATGCACATAGTGATAAATAATTATGCGATGTAACTGCTTGGTTGGTTGGTCCATCTCTCGTTCTCGCTTTTAAAGGATGCTGAAAGACCGTATCTGTGATACGAGTTTCACAAGTGCACAAGTAAAAGAATATTTTAATCACGGGTACTATTGAGATGGAGATATTTATTTGGTACCTACATTTGAAAAATTTATTTAAGCAAAATATCGAATCACGTCATTTGACGGGTATAGCGTACACTGGTTACGTTTCCATCAGAGCTTCTACTAGACACAATAATGATGACTATGAGTGAGCAGGAATATTAAGGCGGTGTCACACGATGGCTAATCTGTAATGCTACGTTACCAATTGATCAGATAGCTTGAAGGAATTATGAAGAGAGCAGTCACACGCTTCAGAGTTCAAGATTATAAAGGCTGCGCCAGAGGTAACTGATCCTTTTAATTTGCTGGTTGAGTAAATAAGACACCGAAATAAACCATTGAAATGTCATTCTTTCAAATGAAACAAAGTTTTCCTGTTATTAGCAAATTAAAAGGGTCAGTTAATTACTTCTCGCCCACCCTGTACCTGTTTTCTGAGTCAGGAATAGAGACAATCCCTAAATACAGTTAAAAAAGTACACGCTAACCCAGTTCTCCACCATTTTGGTGACCAAATGGTGACGATACCCGCACCAAATTTGCATCGTAGCTCATAGCTGAAATCTGACGGTTTCGTAGCGCTAGACAGGCCAAATGCTATATACACGTAGACGATTATGGCGAAACATTACCATTTGGTCTCCGTGTGACGGCGGCCTTAGATGAAGTATACCGGGTGTTGTGTAATTCGATGCACATATTTTATCCATATGCAAAAAAATGCAGAGTAAAACGATTTCCATAAGTGACAAAAACCTCAAAATTCCTTCGTTTTCGAGAAATGATGACCTAAAATAATTTTAAATTTCCGTAGGAATAGCCTGAAGCGCGCGCCAACAGCCTGCCCTAGAAGTTAGATTTTACTTTTTGGCTGCATGGTAAGCCCATTCCTATGGGAATCTAAAATTGTTCCAAGTCATCATTTCTCGAAAAATGAGTTTTGAGGTTGTCGTCACTCATGTAAATCGTTTTACTTTGGGTTTTTCTGTATATGGTTAACATTTGTGCATCGAATTGCACAACATCCGGTATAATTCACTTCATGTTGCAAAATTAGTCGTTCCATTGGAAAAATTTTATGCGTAAAAAATCCTTCGCTATTTGAGCAATAACGGAAAAGTTTGAGTTTGTTCAGCAGTTAATGTACACAAAGAAAAAGATCGTACACTTCTTAATACATAGACAAATATGATAAAATATTTTGTCAGCTCTACGGTGTTTACTCCTAATATTCAAATATCTTTTTGAATCTATTGTAGACGTTATATTCGTTTTTATTTCAACTATGGAATGAAAATACACTTCTAATGTATACGTGAGATTTATGTTCCCTGTATTTTTTGGAAATACAGAGTTAATGAGTCTTGGGTATCGACGAATGGTGTAAGAAAGAAAGCTAATCACAAATCAAATATTTTCAAAACAGGTAAACTTGTGAATTCAATCGATTTACTAATTGAAAAACACTTTTTTGGAGGGGATCTTAATTAGTTTGGGTAATGTTTTCAGCCTAAAGCGATTAAAAATAACACCGTCTTCCGGTTAATTAGCTACTTTAGCGTTGGATAAAAATTTGACTCTCTCCCATGCAACTTGATGATGGAATGAAAATCGTAGAGAAATGTATTGCTAAGTTCTCTTCTAAAAATTAAACATAATTTTCTTTGATTACCTGAATACGCTCACAATAATACTATCTTTGTGTGATAGTAAAAGTAAATTCCGCACCTGAATTTCTCGACCTGGTCGCGTGCGACTAAAACTGCAACCCTTGATCCTTCTAAGGGGAAAAAGAGACTTAATTTGCCTGCGGTAAAGCGTAGGAGGAGTCTCTATTGACTTCAGGTGGCCTCCATTGGTCAGTGCTTTCAGACACGAAGACTGTGTTCGCTTAAAGAACATTTTAATTCTGATTTCTGGTGTCATGATCAATTTTATGAGTTTGTGTTGTGTTATAAAAACGTAGTATCTTCGAGGCACTCTTCTTCACTCTGAAGACTAATTTCTTATCAACCGGAAATGCACCAAATTAGGTTTATTTCATCCCCCGACGCCAGAGGTCTCCCTTGTTCTTTCATAAATATTGTGGAACTCGAACGTGTAGTCTCGCAGTGAATGAACTTTGTGCGATGTGCGTGTCATGAGGCTATATAAAGGCTGGTCGACCCTTTCAAGAATCATTCACACCGCCACTGCAAAGCAAGTCGGGCGTCCGTATAAAGTAGCTCCGTTGTCACTGGCTTACCGTCGACGGTGTATTGCAATGAACTGATGACTTCGTGTAATAAAGTATGAAATAAGTGTATGCTGGTAATCACTCAAAACCGTTAAAAAGGAGTTACAACTATAAAAAAGACAGTGCAGCGCGGTTTAATCATTCCACTGCAACTTCAAATCTTAGCCATTGAAATTTTGAAATTATTACGCCAAAAAACAATGATAAAACATTTGTTTTCGATGAACGCTTGTTAACGAACAATGCATACGAAAATAAATTCAGCACTGAACGAAACTGAAAGTGTCTGGTATTTTGCATCTGAATAACATCTCTTAATTGAACTTCCTTCGTAAATCTTCGATTTGTAAAACTTCTCGGAAATTCGTTCCATTCTTAGGTAGAAATTAACTTTTATTTCAAAAATTACATTATTCTATTTCAATATAGACATATTTCTGTCTTCCGAAAGTTATCCAAATCCTTTTTTGAAGTTTCATTCACTGAAATACATTTAAAAACCTACTTCATATATATATAAATACAACAAATTCCCAAATAAAAGCATTGAAACAAGTATTCAGTGCACCCAGTTTTTAAATTACTGGCTGAAGTATCTGAATTAAAAAAATCCCTGGATGGGATAAATCCCCGATTTACTCAGCATTTCCTATCCACGGAAATAAATAGCTTCAAAATTACTTGAAAATCTGAAAAAATTTCTCACGCCACCAAGAAATAGAGAAAGTCACCAAGCAAGAGCAAAAGTCACCAAGAAATAGCAAAATTTGTTTAGTGACTGTGGTGGTTGACAACCAATCAACCATGAGTGGTAGGCCGAGAGTGTTGGTGGTGGGAAGCCTGGTTTTGGTGGTGGTTGTGGTGGTGGCAGGTAGTCCAGCGTCTGGCAGCATCTCCACCAACGAAGTGTACGACACTATGGACGAGGTAAGCAGAACACACCGGATTTTCAATCAAATGACGACGTCTTAATGGTGCAGCAGATAGCGTAAGTGTTCCTGACTAGGCAACAATAATGTTGATTTTGCAGCTGCAGCGTAAGTGTTGTTGATATGGCAACACTAATGTTGATTTTGCAGCTACAGCGTAAGTGTTGTTGATATGGCAACACTAATGTTGATTTTGCAGCTGCAGCGTAAGTGTTGTTGATATGGCAACACTAATGTTGATTTTGCAGCTGCAGCGTAAGTGTTGTTGATATGACAACACTAATGTTGATTTTGCAGCTGCAGCGTAAGTGTTGTTGATATGGCAACACTAATGTTGATTTTGCAGCTACAGCGTAAGTGTTGTTGATATGGCAACACTAATGTTGATTTTGCAGCTACAGCGTAAGTGTTGTTGATATGGCAACACTAATGTTGATTTTGCAGCTGCAGCGTAAGTGTTGTTGAAATGGCAACACTAATGTTGATTTTGCAGCTGCAACGTAAGTGTTGTTTATATGGCAACACTAATGTTGATTTTGCAGCTGCAGCGTAAGTGTTGTTGATATGTCAACACTAATGTTGATTTTACAGCTGTAGCGAAAGTTTGCAGACATGGCAGAACTTAAGCCAAAGCTTTTTTAGCCAAAATCTCCAATTTTACGCAAATGCTGTTTGAGGATTTTAGCTACAAAAATAGCAAATAGTTTTGCCAAGTCGACAGCAGAACTTTCGTTACGGGCTGTGATACAATGACGACAAAATTGCGAAATGGCTGTATCTATAAATAATTTCTCCTATCGTAGCGGTGGAATTTTTTTAAAATCGGCTCGTTTTCTCTGCATTTTTATTCTCAAAAAATAAAGTTTTATCACTGTCCGGATTTTGATACTCATTCGCAATCAATTCATCATAAATAGAACACAAAAATTCTATTACGATATCATTTAAATTAGTAAACGATCAGCTCTTCAAATAAACGTTCAAACGCAAAGCATCGATTTCTTTGAAAAAATTTAAAGAACGAAATTGCACTTAATATAATTGTCCAAGTAGGCCTGAATCTATGCGCATAAAGGGAAGTGCAAGCAGTTTTTGATGCTTCTGAAATTTAAAATCTCACACTTTATTCAGAATATACACCTCGAAAAATGTCTAGAGCAAATTTAAGAAATATACAAATGTAAAATGGGTTCCTCATCATAGCTTTTCTATTATTTCATAGTTTTCGTTTTAAAGTCACCCATTCAGAACACTACAACTAAAAGTACCAATAGAACGTTCATTTTTGTGTACAATTTTTTTTATAAATCTTCAAGTGTTTCAATGGATTTCATCAGTCACTAATTGCGGTAATCGAGAGGGTGAAGTCAGGGCTTTGAGCTAATCACTTTTTTAATCGATCTCTCATGGATGAGTATCTCACTTTTTTGTTTAATTTAGGATTTACCTCCAACATACATACCTCGAATAAAGCTAACGCATCTTAATACATTTCTTTCAATATATAAAGAAATTTTCAGGTAATAATGATCCCATCAAAACGGAAGATCCTTTAAACTTTTAGATTTTGCAACACAACTAATTTCTATGTACAAGTATGTACTAGTGGCACAAGATACAGACGATGCATCTACGTGCTATGCAAGTATCTAGAGACATACGGGAACTTTAGGTACTCTTCGTAGGTTAAGAGAACGTAGAATCTATGCAAAAAGAGGATTCCTGATAAGGATCCCGTGCGCATGGAAACAGTAAGATTAGAAGGAAGGTTATGAAACATGATGAAAATTGAAAATGAATGTCAGAGGTGCTGAAAAACAGGACAGCAGTGAACCAAAAAAAGATGGTCCTTAACAAACAAAATATTTTTTATTTCAACAAAAAAGAAGGCCTTCATAGCTCTCAGCTCAGGACCTTACATTTTCCCCCTGGGTACGCTAATTTCCATAGATACAATAGTTGTATCCCCTTGAGGGGAGTACTCAGTGATTGAAGAGTTCGATTGAAGAGCCAGAGGTTCTTGCCGTGAAAATCAACGAGACAAACGAGCAGTGAAAATGATTTCCGTCATTACCTCATGTTTTTTTTAACAACCTCAGTTAGTTTTATTCGTAAATTTCAGTTCCTTTCATTTCAAAATTTAATTTTATTGGTTTTCTTTTTTTGTTTCTATCGTTTTCCAATTTAAGTTGGTTTCGTTTTTAAATTACATTTCCTTTCGTTTCTACATTTCATCTTTTTGATTTTCAATTTCAGTTCCCTTAATTTTATATTTTTAATTTTGGTTTTCAATATCAGTTCCTTTGTCTTCACATTTAATTTTCTTCCGCTTTCCAATTGCAAATCCATTCATTTGCTGTTCAGTGGATTTCAATTTACAGAGTTTCTTTCTGGAAATATTCCTTGCTCTTCACTGTCACTTTAGTGGTTCTGATTCGACATTTTAGTGGTTCTGTAAATGACAAGACAATGAAAATTTGTTGCTCTACAGTGAGGTGCACTCCGGAGCACCATTCAAAAATGAAATAATGAAACTCATAGGCTTCAAGTCTATGCTTTTGGTATCACAGATACAATAGCTGGATATTTTGATGCTCGGTTCAATGACACCAGGATAAAAAATGTAATTTAGCCCCAGGCTTTTAAACCACGTTCATCTGTTGATAAGTGGAACACCCATTGTTCAACGCCTGTCCTTCAAATTTTATCAAGTTACTAGAGCGAAATTTCCAAATTCTACGCAGCAAACAGCTTTCCTATTCTGTCCCTTATACTAGTGGTATGAGCTTTCAAAATAAAGAGACATTTTTTTAGAAACACCCTGGTAGAAGAGATGAAACTAACAGGATACGTTTCAATTTTAAGTAATAACTCTGTGTAGAAGAGCCTCGACGTCGCAACGGAAATGAAATCTTGCCCAGATGAAAAAATTTTTTTAGAATCATGAAGAGATCCATCAATACTGCCTGCAGCTTGGTGTCATACCACAATAATCATAATCATTAATCATAATCAGTATCGTAACCCACATTGAAGGTATAATGACATAGTATAGCAGACGTATTTAGATTAACCTGAAGGCACTGCAACTGAACGACACAATTTCAAAATATACATCAATGTTTTGGGAATATTTGGTTGTTCTTTTTATGTGTGCTTTTATTATGGATATTCAAAAGTATTGACCGCAATTGGATTGTATCCTAAATACTCAGAAGTATCTACAACCGCCACAATTATAACCACTGTTCTTACAGTCACCGACATTACAACCAGCGCCATTACAAAAGATACTTAATGACCACTGTTGTTATAATAACTGATACTCTTTTAATCACTATTTAGCAGCTTCACCAGTTACAGAATAGGTTATCATATCAAAAAGTGAAATTACAAAAAATCATCATTCAAAGTAATCATGTTCTCTTTAATAGAGAAAGTCAACGAGTAAAATCAACCTTTCACTTTCTCAAGTCATTCTCAACTCTGCAGCAAGACACAAAGGGAAAAATACGTATCACATCTGAATAAAAATACAGCGAAAAGTGAAAACTAATAAAATATATGTAAATACTACTTTAGTTGCAAAGAGAATCCTAATTTCATGTGGTTCAATGAAAACAGGTTTCTCTTTTCAAATGAAAAACGATTCTAAATTGCAGAGGTATTTTGTATCAGATGCAGAGGAAATTACTCTAAAATTATTTAGCCAGATACCGAGGAAATTATTTAAAAATCATGTAAACTGATGCAGTAAAAATTACCTTAAAATCATCTAACCGAACTGGGAGGTCACACTTCTCTGCACGAGAGCGGACTGAGGAATGTGGAGGAGCGGAACGGTACTGGTTGGTCCTAAAACCCCCGCCGGCATGCTCTGCAACACGAATATCGAGATCTCAAGTAGTCGAGCCCACGTACTCGGATGCACACTGCACGTCACTATCACACTTATACTCGTACATATGATAAAACATCAGGTGTCTTAGTAATTCTTACCTTATAATAGCCTTGGTGTATTGATTTATTTGTTTGGTGTCCGCTCCTTAAGAAACAGCTTCTTTGATTTGATTTGAAGAATGCTAAATGACCGTATTTGTGATACGAGTTTCACCAGCGCACAAGTACAAGATTATTTTAATCTCTGGTACTATCAGGATGGGTATATGATAACTGCTTGTTTTCCACATTTGGAAGATTTAAATAAGGAAAACATCAAATCCCGTAATTTTTGATGGGCCGTTTACTCTAGTTTATAAATAAATAAATGTATTTTTTGTGCGTGATTTCTCCCATGTTTTTGCATGAGACTCTCATCGAAAGCATTAAATTTGTTGGTTGGTCTCTGTGATACTCGTAAGGATGCTTAACAACCGTATCTTTGGTGCAAGTTTCACCAGTGCACAAGTGCAAGAACATTTTATCACGGGTAATAAACATTTTACATCGCGGTTACTATTAGGATAGAAATACTTGTTTATCATCCCGATCTTGAGACTTCTATCTAGTTCTAGTTTCTAGTTCTATCTAGACTTCTAGTGGAAACTATCGAATTCCGTCATTTTTGACGGGTCGTGTACACTAGCATTTTATTAATTATTAATGACAGCGTGTTTTTAGGAGTTTTATCTTTATCATTGAGGCGGGATCCTATTCTATACCTATTAATTAATTTCATTTTGAAAATCAATTTGTGCAATATGTCAAGACTGAAAATGTCCTTAGGACCCTCCCGTACGCTTCTGTCCCTTCAGATTCTCCAGACCGCTCTCATGCTGAAAATTGTGACCCGGCAGTTCTGTTAGGTCATTTTATAAATTATAAGGTTATAAATTTCGGCTGAGGTTACTTAAACCGAGGTCATGAACTTTTAAATGAAAAACTTTGAGGCAATGAATGAGGTGAATTTAAATTTCGGAGTCATTAAATTCAAGGAGTTATTAAATAGTTTTAGTGTCAATAATTAAACAGTTTTAGTGTCATTAAATAAATTTAGTGGTATTAGTTTCTAGGATTCATTAACTAATTTTGTAGACATTAATTTCTAGGAGTCATTAATTAATTTTGGACTCACTATTTAATTATAGAGTCGTTAATTTCTAGGGTTGTTAAATAATTTAAGTGTCAAAAATTTCTAAGAGTCATCAAATGACTTTATTGTTATTAGTTTCTTGGAGTCATAAACTAATTTTGTAGTTATTAATTTGTAGGCGTCAATGATTAATTTTGGTGTCACCGATTTCTAGGTCGTGAAATTTGGAGGTCATGCAATTTGAGGCCATTAACGTAGGATGATTAGTGTCGATGTTACAAACAAGGGGCTTGGCTCGCTCGCTTACTTTCAAACATAAGCCATATTGTTCTAATGTTGAGTGTAGTGTGAACTTAGTACATGTTGTGTGGAACATGGAAAATGTTACTCTACTTGAGTTACTATTGGAATGTTACTCCTTTAGAGTGACTATTGGAATGTTACTCTTCTAGAGTTACTATTGGAATGTTACTCTTCTAGAGCTACTATTGGAATGTTACTCTTCTAGAGTTACTATTGGAATGTTACTCTTCTAGAGCTACTATTGGAATGTTACGCTTCTTGAGTTACTATTGGAATGTTACTCTTCTAGAATTACTATTGGAATGTTACTCTTCTAGAATTACTATTGGAATGTTACGCTTCTTGAGTTACTATTGGAATGTTACTCTTCTAGAATTACTATTGGAATATTACTGTTCTAGAGTTACTATTGGAATGTTACGCTCCTTGAGTTACTATTGGAATGTTATGCTTCTTGAGTTACTATTGGAATGTTACTCTTCTAGAATTACTATTGGAATGTTACTGTTCTAGAGTTACTATTGGAATGTTACGCTCCTTGAGTTACTATTGTAATGTTACTCTTCTAGAGTAACTATTGGAATGTTACTCTTTCAGAGTTACTATTGGAATGTTACTCTTCCAGAGTTACTATTGGAATGTTACTCTTCCAGAGTTACTATTGGAATGTTACTCTTCCAGAGTTACTATTGGAATGTTACTCTTCCAGAGTTACTGTTGGAATGTTACTCATCCAGAGTTACTATTGGAATGTTACTCTTCCAGAGTTACTATTGGAATGTTACTCTTCCAGAGTTACTATTGGAATGTTACTCTTCTAGAGTTACTATTGGAATGTTACTCTTCCAGAGTTACTATTGGTATGTTACTCTTCTAGAGTTACTATTGGAATGTTACTCTTCCAGAGTTACTATTGGTATGTTACTCTTCCAGAGTTACTATTGGAATGTTACTCTTCTAGAGTTACTATTGGTATGTTACTCTTCCAGAGTTACTATTGGAATGTTACGCTCCTTGAGTTACTATTGTAATGTTACTCTTCTACAGTTACTTTTGGAATGTTACTCTTCCAGAGTTACTGTTGGAAAGTTACTCTTCCAGAGTTACTATTGGAATGTTACTGTTCTAGAGTTTCTATTGTAATATTAATCTTCTTGAGTTCCTATTGCAATGTTTATCACCTTGAGTTACCATTGTAATGTTACTTTCATGGAGTTACTATTGCAATGTTAATCTTCTTGAGTTCTCATTGTAATGTTAATCTCCTTGAGTTACTATTGTAATGGTAATCTCCTGAAGTTCCCATTGTAATGTTAATCTCATGGAGTTACTATGGCAAAGTTACTCTCGAGCGCAGTTACTCTCTGAATGTTGCTGTCTCACGATTACCCTTAAAATAGTAATTTCTCAATGTTACCCTCGCAATGTTATTCCTATCATGTTGCCCTTACATTACTGCCCTCACAGTGTTACTCTGACGAGACTGCCGCGAAATTGCAGTCTCAACAATGTTTCCCTCACGGTGTAACCTTCACAATACTATTTTCACATTGTTTTCACCATAATTCTACCTTCAAAATGTTACCCTCACTATAATATGCCCACAATTTTATCCTTACGGCTCTAATTTTACAATTTTACTCTCACAATTCCATCCTCAAAATTTTACCCACTCAATGTACCCTTACAACACTATTCTCACAAGATTACCTTCACAATGGTATCCTCACCGAATTACTCTCAAAATTCTATCATCATTATGTTACCCTTACACTGCTACCCTCGCAATACTAGCCTCACAAAACTACCCTCACAATATACCCCCACGATATTATCCTCATAATATACCCCGCAATACTACCCTCATAATATACCCTCACATTATACTCTCACAATATACCCTCACAAATACCCTCACAATATACCCTCACAATACACCCTCCCAATGCTACTCTCATAATACTACCCTCAAATTATTCCCTCACAATGCTACTCTCACAATGCTACCCCCACAATGCTACCCCACAATGCACAATGCTACCCCCACAATGCTACCCCCACAAAACTACCCTCGTGACAATACCCTCAAAGTTCATCTCAGCGCACCAACGAGCGCCGTTTAACTCTCCAAGATCAAACATGATAATTGCATCTGACATAGTTAAGCAACTCCAAAATGAACATAGAGCTCTGGAAGATGACCAATAATATTTTGTTAACACCAAGATTTAAGCATGGCTCGCAAATGACAAAATATTTTGTCTATATTTAAGTTTAGAGAATACTGTTAGTTTTCGAGTTAAATTGCGCCCTCTTTTGCGCTCCGCAACTAATACGGATAAAAACAAGTCCCAGTTTTTTTAACTGTTCGTACCTTGAATCAAGCATCGTATTTGTTGAATTATTGAGAACAATTTTATCTGTATGGGTCAGAGCTTTCCAACCAGCGGGTATTTCACCCCACTGGGGTAGTTTGGGGTAATCTACTACTAAGAATGACCGCCGTGTGTTTATATATTTATATGTTTCGTGTCTCGCTCTTAAGAATAGGTAGTAAGAAATTTGCACTGGCGGTCTTGGTTTCAGTTCACCTGTAAATTAATACAAGTGCACTATAATAAGTTGCTTTAAGACAATGAGAGAGATCCAGAGCCGTTTATACTCGAGTCCGTATCGTGGAGACCGAATTCGGCGGGGTATTGCATATTACAATATACATACACAAGCTCGCAGTTGCTTTAAGTAATACTGAATTTCTATATCTAGGAAATGACAAGAATGGCTATAACTAGGTACGTCTATTGTGACTCAAAAAACTGAATCCTAAGTGTTTATTACTGTCGTAAGAAAAATAAGTTACCTCTGAAATACGCTTAAGCATGTCAACTCCACTAGAACGAAAACTTGTTCAAGAAAGGAATTTAATCCCGTCATTTTTGACGGGCCGTGTACCCTAGTGGAAATATAGAGAAATATTGACAACGGACGACTTGCATCCATGAAACCTGTGAGGTACGCATTAATTAACTAAAGCAGTTTACGGTTTCCCTTCTTTCGCACCCTAATTAAAGAAATGACGACCAGAAAAAGAAAGTACAGAGATGAGTCTCTTGCACATGGATTTACAAATATAGCAAGTAACAACGAAGAAAGACCAATTGTGTGATATGTAAGATTCTTACATATCACCAACATTGGTCTTTCTTTCATTACATGCAAAGCTGGCATGGAAGATATCTAATTTCAATTATCTTTATTGCATCATTGATGTGCTGCAAGGTTTGACCAATGATGAGCTTAGAAATGTCTCCGGCATAACTCATGAATTTTGAAAGTTCAGTCAAGTACTTCCTAGCACTGTATTCTAGATGCCACTTGACTGAAACTGTATACTTTAG
>JACJUY010001487.1:77815-100886 GCA_014220935.1 Platorchestia sp. MABIK | reverse complement strand
TGGCTATTGTGTCCTAAAATATTATGGGGCTACGGGCGCTAGAAATTCCCCCCCCCCAAGAGATGTCTAAAACGGACAATTGGGGGCCATTCATGATGCGGGCAAAAAATCATGAACTTTTGACCCTCATTTCAAAAGAAAACAAAAAGTAAAAATAAACTTCGGCTTGTTAGTAGGTTCAAAATGTTCCAAGAATTCCAAAACTGCCTTTGATTTTGTTCTAGCGTGAAAACTCATTGATATCTATTCCTATGAAACATCCAATAAAATAACATAAAAAACAAACATTTCCCATTTTCTCAAAACTAAGGCCAAAATCGAAAAAGTTATATGAGTAAAATATGTTTCATTAAAAAATTACATATTAGCCAAATTGCAGAAAAATCGGATCAAGAACTAAAAATCGATGGATTGACCCCCTTAATTAAAGCCCTTTATCACGTAAGGGAAATTTGCAAGCGGGGAGTGATTTCATTTTCGCTATTTGCTGGTACAATTTCAATTTGGCTTAATGCAATTTCGAAATATACGTCTTGATTTTTTTAAAGTTTCCTACATTCAATGGAAAATATTGGATCTTTTCCAGATAAGCCCCGCCACTCATGCAACACAGAAGTTCACCCACAAATAACTTTCGAAAATAATGCACCTATCGACGTCAAATGAGATTAATTTGAAGTCTATAGGTGCATTATTTTCGAAAGTTATATGTGGATGAACTTATGTGTTGCATCAGTGGCGGGGCTTATGTGGAAAAGATCCAAAATGTTATCTGAATAATTCCAAATTGAAAATTGAAAACTACGAATGGGTCGTTTTAGAATAGTTTTAGTTTGAAATTTTAGTTTTGGAATGAGGGAAATAGTCTAATTAGGAATAAATAGTTTTACCATAGGTGTATAACTAATTTTCACTTTTCTTCTATTACTACTTCACATCTTCGGCTGATCTATCCAAAGAAAATTAAAATAAAGCTCACGAACCAAAAAAAGTTTTCAATGCATCCAATAGATGAACTACTTCATCAATGCCTTAGGTGCAGAGAGTGAGATATTCAAAGCTAATACACAAATAAATTCAAGATTTTTTTTTAAAGTGAAATTCGCTCAATTGTTGCCTAATCCTTAGTTGAACTGAAGGGTATGTTTTGAATCACTAAAAATGAAACTGAAAATTTGTTCGCCGGCAACTCCAGACGGAACATAATCCTGTGATCACCCACAACTCCAGATAGAATCTAACCTTGCTTCCACCGTCAACTTCTAATGAAACCATGATTATCCCATGAATAAAACTTAATTCTATTATCAACACCAATTCCTAATGGAACTTGGTCATCAACTCCTAAAATAACTTTGTCTATGATTTATAACAACTGGTAATAATTGGAACTCAATGTTATAATCAACGCCGACACTGAACGGGACTCCATTCTATGATTACCATGAACTCTTAATGGAATTTGATCCTACAAACCACCAACTTCAAGTGAACTCCAAACGTTTTCAACAAATCTAAGTGTTATAGAATATTATTCTCAGCAATTCTTGAATCTGACACAATTCTCCACTGACTCTTGAGTGGAAGAAATAACCAAGACCATCACCAACTCCCCAGTCTAACTTTTTCGCCGCTTGCATGCATGTTTTTCGCCGCCTAAGCGATTTAATCGCTTAAATCGCTTAGGCAGCGAAAAACACACTTGCAGGCAGTGAAAAAGTTAGACTGGGTCTAAACAAATAAAACATGTTGAAAGTTCAATTTTAAACATCTTCCGTAAATTTGATATGGTGTAAATTTTTGTTAAATTAAATAGTCCTTCGTTTAGTTGACAATTTGGTTGGATTTAACTATCGTTTAACAGCTATCGCCCGGGAATTACAAAATTTTTCTGAAGTTATGAGGCTTTTTAACGCTAGCCCGAGTGATGACCAACAAAAAAAAAACAGTTCATTTCTAGTAAAGATGATAGAAAAACATCTTTGGCTTAAAAATATTTTGGCAACGAAGGGGATAAAAGCTTGGAGAAATAAAACTCAATAGTCTACAGAGTTTAGATGCTGAACCGTCAGAGCGGAATCTAAAACTTGTGTTCTGTTAACACGTTGACTGCAACTTGAGCCACTGGTGGCCACGAAGGCCATTTGCACAATGCTGCTGACCAGCCAGTGGTCACAAACTCAAATCTCATAAATACCTAATTAAAGCTATATGAAGGGTCGATCCAGTTCATGTTAGCTATTTTCAAAATTGCTTGCCACTATTGACTTTAATTTTGAGTTGAACACTGAACTACAGTTTAAACAATTGTAGTCAAAATGTTAAGCATAATTACAGCCCCAACAACAGCTCCACACACAAGTTGAATAAAGCCCAATAATTTGATTTACCCCCAGTCCGCGGAGGTGCCGCCCGAGTGCGCGCGAGGAGCGGTGTGCGGGCTGGTGGAGGTGAACGCCTTCGGCGTGAGCAGCGTGCCCCTCTGCACCTGCCCCAGATCCGGCCCTGCCTGCCCCCTCGTGTGGGACCAGGAAGACGGCAGATCCGTCACTGTGGGACCTAAGCAGTACAAGGTACGTGCAGGTCTGTGACTGTGGGACCTAATCAGTACAAGGTACGTGCAGGTCTGTGACTGTGGGACCTAATCAGTACAAGGTACGTGCAGGTCTGTGACTGTGGGACCTAATCAGTACAAGGGACGTGCAGGTCTGTGACTGTGGGACCTAAACAGTACAAGGTACGTGCAGATCTGTGCCTGTGGATGTCTATTAATAAATGTGAAAAAATGGATCTCTAGGATGAACGAGGGTATACTTGTTTATGGAACAATTCCTTCACAGTAGTAGTAATCTAACGATAAGATAATAGATAATTGAAATAGTTCAATGGGTTCAAATATTAATGAAGAGACTAGCATGCAGAATTTATTGCATTTTCGATCATTCGCTTTTTTACGAGCTTTTCGCTCTGACTGAATAATACTTTTTGAGCAAAACTCTTTGCATTAGAAAACTGAATGGTGTTTTCTATTCTTTGAAAAATTCCAAGATGCGAATGAAATTTTCATTCATAATGACGCATTGAACCCTCGCTTCAATGCAAAAAGGCACAAAGCGTTGTACTTCATTTGCAAAAATCGGCGCGTTCTGGCACGGGATTTCCTTCAGAGTTTATTTCTAGAAAAATTTAATGCTAAGAATAGAATTCATTCTACGGATTGCATGAATATCAGTCGAAAATCCTCAGTTTCATGGCAGCACAGCAGGGTGCGCTTTGAAAAATTTAACTGACAGTCGACGGAAAAATGTTTCATTGCTTTACTCACTCGTCTATCGTCAGGCATGGATTAAATGACTTGGAAAATGATTACCTAGAGAAAACAACACAGGGATAATTACACAATCGTATAATAAAGAAAATAATAGCATAAAGAAAACGACTTGTAAAATGACTAGCTAGAGAAAATAACTCAGAGAAAATTGCACAATTATACGATAGAGAAAATACTAGCACAGAGAAAATGACCAGCTTTCTAGACGTGAGTGCCATGGTGAATATGCTCGTAAACATTGTGGCTTATTCCACTGACACTGGAAGGACCTGGGCTTTTTAAGTGAGCTGTGGAATTGCTGGTACTGATGATACCACAGCGACGAGAAACTAAATTTTGGTAAAGAAGAGTTTCGTTTAGTGCTTAAATAAAATTTAGTTTTTTTTTCTTCAAAAAGATCAAACTAGAAATCTGGGATAACTGAATAAACCAATATCACCAACGCAAGTTTTGAGAATTACAAAATGATTGTTAGTGAATCAATTAGCCGCAATATTTTATTCTGAACGTCTAGACAATGGTCCACGTTAATTCAATTTAACCACAACCGCTCAAAGTTTTCCTGTTTTGAACGTGGAGTAAAAAATCTTCCATAGCTGAGGTCCGGTGTATTCCCTTACTGCTTTCATATCAACAGAGCAAAATGAAGCTCAATTAATTGGTTAGTACCAGAGCATCAAAGAAATAAATTGTTTTTAACTTCCTATTCAATTGTGAAATCACAATTAATAGAGAGTAATATATAAATAGTGATAAATAAAGTGGGGTAAATGTAGCTTTATATATAAAGCGCAAAAAATTTGGCGTTATAAATGAAGCATTTTAAATAGAGGGTTAAAAAAATGTAATAACTAAAGCGCCCTAAAAATGCGTTACAAATAAGGCGTCATAAATAAATCGCAATAAATGAATCGTGTTACATACAGTTTTTTAAATTAAGTGTTTTGAATTAAGCGTAATAACAAATAAACTTTGACAAATAAAGCGCAATAGTATAGAGTAATACCTCAAAAAACTTTTTCGTTTACACCACACCTCTCTTCGTTTTTCCCCACAATTCTCTTCGCTTTCCCCCAAAACTCTTTCCGTTTTCCCCTAAACTCTCTTCAGTTTTCCCCAAAACTCCCTTCGTTTCCCCGCAGTACTGTCACCAGCCCAACCCGCTGCGCGTGTGCGGACGGGCGGAGAAGGCCTACGTCTCCACATTTTTCTTCCAGCCTCCGTCGTACCAAATTGTGTCCGGGTCCCACCGCCTGCTCTGCTACTGCCCCTCCAGCGGGCACCACCTCGTCCCCTCCAGGAGCGAGGAGTCCTTTGAAGAGGGTCTTCTCGTTATATCCTCCGTTCACACGTGCAACCAGGTGATTATATCTTCCCTTCACACATATGGTCACCGTTGTATTTGCTAGATGTTTTGTTCACACATGCAACCAGGTGATTGTATCCTCCGTTCACACATGCAACCAGGGGATTGTATCCTCCGTTCACACATGCAACCAGGGGATTGTATCCTCCGTTCACACATGCAACCAGGGGATTGTATCCTTCATTCATATTTGCAAACAGGTGATTGTCTCCCCCCTGATAATTAATGATGGTTCGTAAATTTCTCATTTTCTTGATAAGGACGCATTCTCACGTTTTTTCCTCTTAGTTCACCTCGCTTTGACAATTTAAATTTCGGTGATGCGTTCTTTCAAATTGGTCTTGTGTTATTTTGACCTCATTTTCTCAAGGTAACTAACTACATTGTTTATTTTCTCTTTACCCATAGGCAGACTAGCTGTTTCTCACTGTTTTCCCTCTTTCTGATTTCCAACTAACAGACTTTCTGTTTTCTTTTATCCCACTTGACGCTTTTCAGTTAGAGTTATTGTTGCAGCCGATTCAAGTTATTTTTTAAATTTGGAGATGTTGAATTTAACATTTGAGGCTTTATGTTTGCTCTAAAAATTAGACGGTCACATAATAACCATGAATAAACGGCAGCTGCTCTCGACATTACTCTTTGTGATAGTGTTCATTAATCAAGAGGTTAAATGATTCTCGCTAAATTAGTGTTTGCCGAGATTATTATGACCTATTTATTTCACAGCATAAACGGGAATTTACAACATCCTTTTTCACGCGCGATGTGTTACATTACTCTGTAGGCAAACTTCGAATTGTTGTACGTTTAATTAGCTTATTAGTTTTATAATAAACATTTATGTAGCTGAAGAATGAACACACCAATACCTCACACGCCAAAAAATTAGTTAAGAGGTAACTCAGAATCAAAAGGGCAAAAAATCTGCTATACGGAATGGAAATCCCAGGAGTTATGAGAAAACATCCTCAACGTAGCTATTTTCAAACTTTTATGAGAGCAGAATCATTCACAAACAACCAAAAACATTGGGAATGAAATAAGTATTAAACCACCACGCATTGAGTAGCTAGACATAGTGAGGAAAGAAATTTCAGTAACTTTGGAATAACTTTGACTGCAGAATGAATTCTTGACTCATCGGAGCAATTTCTACTCTATTATTTTTCCCGGGCTTCCGTAATTTTAGACTCCCAGTTATAGCTTTCGCAAATGGCGGCTAAAATTAAAGATGCTTGTGTTAAAATAACATAATGGAGTGTCATCCTTCGACACATTTTGAGAATATAATGAGCATTCCTATTTACAGAAAACTGGTCTTTCAGAAACTTCAGGGATGAAATTCTCACTTAACTCTAAAGAAATTTTATTGATCACTCAGTTATTGCAGTTGCGTTGCAAGATTGTTTTGCAGCTCGGTGTCCCATTGGGGAAGAAGAAGCAAAGTCAAAGCATAACAAGTAAAAGAATTTTTTTCTTTTCCTCAATTTTCTCCGGCTTCTATAAACATCAGAGGAGCCTCCATGCAATGCTCTGCTGAAAATACCATGGTAACCGGACTGGGGTCGAACCAGAGTTTTTTGATCCACTTTTTAGATACTTTATCTTCGCCCTACGAAAGAGATAAAAGAGAGACCTAAATGTGAAGTTCAATTCTATTGAGTGTCATGTTTTCCTCGCATGGAACCTGTGATTTATGATTTCATCTCTGATGCTCTACTCTTCATCGATACGTCGCTCATCATTGATGGTTTGCCAATCATTGATTCCTTGCTCATATCTGACGCTTTGCTCGTCTTTGATACTTTGCTCAACATTGATTCTTTCCTTTTCAATGATACCTCGCTCATTGTTGATACTTTCAGTATCATTGATGGCTTATCATTGTAACTTTGGTCTCGGTTCCCCAGCTGCCGGTGTGCCAGGTGGGCGCTGCGTGCAAGGAAATATCAGTGGCGGACAGCGGGTCGCAGGTGGAAGTGAAGTGCCGGTGTCCGCGTCCTCTGGTGTGCCCCACCCTGTCCCGGGAAGTGGTCCCTCACGCCGACAACTACAACAGAGGAACTGGTTATTCTGTCCATTGTCATCTCTTATACTGACCTGTTTAGTTGACCGTTGCTTGCCTCGAGTGTTACTGGAAAACGCCAGGTTGTGTGTATTACATAAACCCCATTTGTTGCTTACGAGTTTCTCTTTGGAAACTTGGGATTTCGAAGGATCGGCGAAGGTACGAGGTTTGGTAGGTCGTGGTTCAGTGGGACACTCTCTCGGGATCGCCTTGTCAATTTGTGTGTTGGAATTTATTTGCCTGCAGAAAGGGCGTCACTTGTCAAAGATCTATGACGAAAATGTGACGTTTAATTTTTATGAACAGTTGTACTGTTCTACAGTTTCCCTGTTATTCCTGATGAATACTCTTCGATGATCGGCATTATTGGCAAAAAGTATTTGGTACCAAAATATTGTCATTCTGCAAAAGGCTTTGTCAGACATGAATAATAGTTTTCATGTAACAGACTACCCTCAATTTAAAATGGGAGGATTTTGTATCATTATTTTGTTACGCTGTTTATGTAACCCGGATTTTAAAATGGAAATATTTCTTGTCATTATTTTATCCAGTTGTTTACGGAACCCAAATTTAAAAAAATAAATTTGTCACCATCATTTTGTCTCGTTGTTTATTTATTTATACGAGTCTAAGTCAAAACAAAATTCATTTCCCTTCAAGTCAATCAAGAGTTCCCAATTTGGATCCGAATGCGTAAATCATTGGTTATTTACAATCTTAAACTGACGAGACACTCATCAGTTGGTGAAAAATTTAGCCGAAAACAAGTTTTCCATTAAATTTTTGCAAACAACTGAAAGCTACTAGTTCATGATATTCTGGATAAGGAAATTGATACATTAAATTATGAATGAAAAACTTATGCACAAATAGAGCTACAATTCCGTCTTGGATATTTCGAAATAATTTGGTGGTTTAGCGGCCGACCAGTTCTGAATTACAACACTAGTGTAACTCCCAGTACACGTCGTCTCAAATTTTATTAAGGATGTCTTAAGAAATTATAAATACCTGCTTTTTATCTTGGATACATTGAAGATACGGTAGATGATTCTGATGCTCACTCTCAAAACGATCATCGCCTAATCCAATTCTGCATTTTGGTAGGTGTCCAATACGTGCGTCATCATTCGAAGTCACGTTTAACTATGAGGTTTATCATTTCTTAAAGAAATCAGGTAAACTTTGCAAACATATCTAAGTTGGAGATTATTTTTTTAGCACTGATTCTATATTTTATATGTTCGTGTGCTGCATAAGGAGTTGAATTGCTTAAAACGTCATTTTCTAGATGTGTGTGGGGGAGGTCGGTAAAAATGAAATTAAAAATTAGAAGTTACGCAACATTCGCTACAGAAGATAGATGATAAAAGGGGAAAAAATTATACGCTAAATCTGAATTCTTTCGATATCTTATTAAAGTTATGCTGAAGAAACGGGTTCAGGAAACTATGAATTAATCCATTCCATTTCACTTCAAATAAATTTTTCCTTGCATGAAAAACTTATAAGTGAAAAAATGTTCAATAATCCATTCAGATCATAAATTTGATGACCATTATTTATGAAACTGTTATTAAGGCCTGCAATTTTGAAGCGGTTTAATTTTGAAGATGTCCTGGTAAAAAAAGGGCAATTTTCTGTCCCACGCTATTTTCGGAGGTATTTATTTACTCATGCGTTTTGGTTTTAGAGCGATGTGAATTTATTGGAACTGTGAGCATTTTGGGTCACAATGAGGATTTTCAAAAATGAGGTTTATTTTTTGTACGAGTTTAAATCTTCGCTAGGGTGGCTAAGCAATAGAATTGTGTGCAATTTGTGTCAAATTGAAGATATTCAAAAATGTTACTTATTTTTCGTACGAGTTTGAATCTTCGCAAGGGGGCTAAGCAAAGGAGGAACTCGTCGAGTGTACAAACAAATGAAAGCTTCAAACGAATATGCATTTTTTATTTTCCTTTGGCCGCCATACTAGAATTAGGCCTAAAACGAGTAATATGGCTACAAAATCGAGCTGAGTAATATGGTAACGGAATATGGAATTCCACAGAAACGAATGAGTTACAAAATGAGACAAGACACCTTGTTTCAATGAATTTAAAATTGATGAATAGCTATCAGGGAAAAATGAAAAATTGTTTCATCTTTTTGAACAAACTTTTTTCGGCCCATTTTCCACGAGAAAAAATGATCTATTCGAGAACCAATCATAAAAGTTTCCTCGCAACTGAGGATTTTCACGTCCTAGAGTCAGGACACGCATTTAGTACCAGCTCAGTCATTTTTTGGAAATATTTTCAAATGAACTTCACAAAAGTTAGTTTTCGATCAAATTTTAAGCTAACGTAAAAAGAAAGAATGTGGTAATAGGTTCAATGGGTCACTGAAGATGAAATGAGATGAAACGAGATTTATTTCATAGATGAAATCACAATATTCATATCAGAGACGAAATCATACCATTCATTTCAGAAATGAAATCATACTATGTGATCAAATTTAAAGTTATGATTGAAATAAGTGGAAGAAATATTCTTTTATGCTTCACCGAAGGTAAGAAACCAGTTGGTAAAATTTTCAGATGATCATTTGTATGCACTGACTTTCTTAACTGGTGGAATGGAGGACTATAAACATACTATTGAATTATGATTTACGTTTTCAAATTGAAGAAACTATAAAATAAAACCAAGGCTTTCATTTAACAAAAAAATATTCTAATGAAACATAGAATAAAAATGAGGTAATTAGCCCCTAGTTTTAAATTACACTGAGTTCTATTTCACCGAGTTTATAATCAATGAAGGAAATATATAATTTAGTTGTGTTACAATATGGTTAAAAAAAATTTTATAGAGGCATGTTCCATGACGCCAATCCACACTGTACACCAGGGTGTGTGCACGCAGTGCCCACGCTACACCAGGGTGTGTGCACGCAATGCCCACTCTACACCAGGGTGTGTGCATGCAGTGCCCACTCTACACCAGGGTGTGTGCACGCAGTGCCCACTCTACACCAGGGTGTGTGCATGCAGCGTCCACTCTACACCAGGGTGTGTGCATGCAGCGTCCACTCTACACCAGGGTGTGTGCATGCAGCGTCCACTCTACACCAGGGTGTGTGCACGCAATGCCCACTCTACACCAGGGTGTGTGCATGCAGCGTCCACTCTACACCAGGGTGTGTGCACGCAGTGCCCACTCTACACCAGGGTGTGTGCACGCAGTGCCCACTCTACACCAGGGTGTGTGCACGCAATGCCCACTCTACACCAGGGTGTGTGCATGCAGCGTCCACTCTACACCAGGGTGTGTGCACGTAGTGTCCATTCTACACCAGGGTGTGTGCATACAGTGTCCACTCTACACCAGGGTGTGTGCATGCAGTGCCCACTCTACACCAGGGTGTGTGCACGCAGTGTCCATTCTACACCAGGGTGTGTGCACGCAGTGTCCACTCTACACCAGGGTGTGTGCATGCAGTGTCCACTCTACACCAGGGTGTGTGCACGTAGTGTCCATTCTACACCAGGGTGTGTGCATGCAGTGTCCACTCTACACCAGGGTGTGTGCACGCAGTGCCCACTCTACAAAACGGTGCTCAAAATTCATGCACTTGGCGAGTGCAGAACTGTGCAAGGCCTTCGTAGTGCAAGCTCTCAAGTGCGGAAGCAGATTACGTCGGTGCAAAGGCTGGCGGTGCAAATTGTCGCGTCCTGCACTGCCGAGCTCGACGGAGTGCAGTTGGCAGTGCAAAAGTGCTGTGGTGAGCGGTGTGGTGCAGGAGAGTGGTGCAAATTAGGGAATGGGGTACATGTTGCCGCGGAATATGGCGGCAGAAATGAGTCGAGTAATTTGGCCGCAAGATATGGCAACGGAAACGCACTGAGTAATATGTCAACAAAATACAAAATCACAAAAACTTTTAAATAAAATAGCGAATCATTTTTTATAATATAGTGAATAATATTTTTATCATAAATTCTTCATGAGGCCTAATAAAATAGCATTTACAAACGTTTTCAAAATATATTTTTTGAAAACTTGACCACATTGAGATTGTATGCTAGGTTCTAGAAATAACATAAAGTAACTCCTGATAATGATCAGTCGCATAAATACAGCTGAGCTTAGCTCATTTTTGTGTATTTTAGCACATTCTAACGCGTTTCAACGTAAATTGGCGCATATTAAAATATTATAGAACATTTTAGCTTATCTTAGTGTATTTTAGAGCATTTAAGCATTTTAGCGTAGTTTAACGCATTTTAGGACATTTAGCGCAATTTAGTGAATTGTTACGCAGTTTCGTGCATTTTAACGAGTTTTGGTGCATCCAAAACGTTAGTTCGAACTGGAACTCTAATCAAAATTTCAATTTTTGGTTTTAACTCGCGCGAAGATCGCCAACTCTTGCACTCGCTACCAAATTTACGTTCCCAAATGTGCAAATAATTTGAAAAGTTCATCTGCGTTTCCAAGTTTGAATGAATCTCTATTTCAATAAAAATTTTATTGAACTTGAAGTTTGACAAAAATTACTTACTTTCTTCAATCGGTGCTGGAGAGTTGGCCGAAAAGCCTTCGTTACCTAAAACAACAGGACTAAAATTAGAACTCAATTTCACAACTTAAAACAATGCGATGTATTACACCAAGGAACGGTAGACACAATGTGGCCAAGAAAACTCACGTTGTTCAGGATATTACTAGTAAGTGATTGAACCGCCTGTAGCTTGATCTGCCTGGCTCTCATTCAACAAGATTCTGGATCCTTAGCAGCTATATTTTTGAGCATAAATTGATGAAAAATACAGAAAAGAATGAGTGCTCGCCAGCACAGATTCCTACAGTGATAAAGTGCAGTAAATTATTCCCAAATATCCTCCATTATCACTGACAAAAGTAATTTGATCAATGTCAAAGTTTGAAACCCTGGCGATAAAAATTTTGAATGTTACATTTCTTGCCGCTTTTCATGAACAAAATTTAAGGGAACCATCTGGGTGAAAAAAGTCCGTCATTTTGCGACAGATTTTCTGAAATTTTAACCAGAGCTGTGAAATTATACAGTGATTCATTTTTGTTTCAAGTGTTTGTATTTTTATGAAAAATTGATTTTTCATAGGGTTCAAATGCTACTTCTATAATTTTCAAGTTACAGGAATGAACAATACATTCATCGATATGGATTTATTTGAGCTATAAAAGTGGCGGGCAATTATTTTTTCCAATTTTATTTTTTCATCAATTTTTTCCCACATTTTCAATATTTTCATACTTTTAATTTTATTTCTCACAAAGCTTTTCAACTAAATCAATTTTCGAAAACTACGACACTCTATTAGCTCTTTTTAAGCCCTATCGAATGATAATTTTTCCATTTCTGTATTTTTAAAACTGTGGGAGGAATAGCATTTCATGGTACCATAAGTAAGGTGCACAGGAGAGCCCCAACTTTCATGCGCTTTCCTGTCAGAAGCTGCAAGTAATCTCATAAGAACATGTTTAATGTGTTAGAATGCTCTGCTTTCGTACCAAAGCATTTCGAACGTGGGCTAAATCTCGCCTGCTGAACGTTCGAGCCTGCTGCGTCGTTAGGAGGAGAGAGATTTGGCTTCACGACCTAGGGTCTGGATAAAAACTTAAGTCCGTCATTTTCTAACAGATTATTCAGAAATTTTCACCATAGGTGCACAATTTGAAAAAACATTTTTTTTGACTCGTATTTTTTTGGAAATTAATTAAAAATTGATTTAAAAAAAACAAAAAAAATTAAAAATGAAAATTTGGAAGTTGTATCTCCTCCTACAATTTTGAAGTTACAGGACCGGTAACATGTTTTTAGATAGCTAAATGAATTATATAATGAATCATTTTAGTGGAATTTCAATAATTTTATTCGTTAAAATTAACACGTTCAAGATTTCAGGAGAGCCGTACAAATTCGTCACGTGGCCGTGTCATGACGGAAGTGACTGGTCTTTTGTGAGCTGCAGAAGACGAACGAACACACTTACAAAGCAGTAAAGCATATCGTTCGATTCAGAAAAAAATCTCTATTCTCTATAACATGAGCTAAAAAATAGAAAATTTATGATTTTGGGGTACACCCCAAACCCCCCAATTGGCTAGTCTTTCGCGTAAGCTGTAGTAGACGAACGAATACACTTAAAAGGAATAGAAGCACATCGTTAGATTCGTAAGAAAAATCTCTATTACATGAGCTAAAAACCAGAGAATTGATATCATTTCGGACTTTGACCCACACTGTCCCCTTAAGAAGATGTGGCTAAACTCGCGAATAGACTGAAAAATTTGGTTTGCTTGTAGTAAAACCCAGAAAAATCTGATTCTAAAAATAAGATATTAATGAAACTTTAAATACTGTTGCTAGAATTAAAGCCTCATGTTATCACTATCATTTCTGAACAAATGTCTAACTTGAAGATCACAACGAAGTGACGTTCAGTGTGAAACCAAGATTTCTTTGAACGATCCAGCTGAATTGTTGCCATTTTCAAAATTGATTGCTACAATTGACATTCCATTCGAATTTAATATTGAACTTCTGTTCAGCCCCGTGTTTGTTTAACTTCATTCTGGACTCGTAGAAAAAGTCAGTGTTTCAAAATCACCTCGAGCATGGTGCATGTTTGTTTTTCCTAAAAACACTTTGATCATGACGTGAACTTTGATATTTAAAAAAAAACATGAAATCTATTCTTATTTTTATTTGAGTTCTACACAGGGCGAAAATGATTACAAATTAACAAGTCAAAGTTTGTAACCTCGCGTTTAAAGAAAGGTTAAAAACACTTTGTAAATCATTCTTTCGCATTCTACCAGGACGGCTCGCCCTCTCACACGTCAAACACGATCCAAGGGAGAGTCACAGCCTTTGTATGAAGTTATGAATAATTGAAGTGTTTTTTCAAAGGCACCCTGATTTGAACCCAGGGGACTTTTTTGTTTAATCATTCTTGAAGCGTGAATTCATGCTTCTTTCCACACAACAACTGACGCTCTCAAGCTCGGGCTCAGAAATAAATGAATGAATGAAAAAATGACATATAGAATAGAAATAACATAATAAATAAAACAGAATGGGAAAAATTTGACACCCGCAACGACATGCAGTCAAATTCCGAAGCTATTTCAAGCTTGTAATTCATGTTGGTATAGATAAAATTGTAGCTGATCAACACGTAGCTAAAAATACTTCAAGTGTGTGTATTTATAATTTATTTGAAAATACACTCACGTATTCTCAGTCCCAGAGCTTCGTCCGCGAACTGCACTGATGAAAGAAACTAAAATTAACCACAAATTTTCGGAACTCCATGAGAGTTTGTGTAACGGAACACGAACTCGTCCAGGGTGTTGAGGGAATTATCTTCTCTGTGAAGCTTTGCAATTCTTTCAAAAGAGTGAGAATATTGGGACATTTTATCCAGCAGTTGTGTTGTAAAATCATGATGATTGTGTTGACATTGAAAGTACGTGACTGTGTAAAAGAGAGAGACAGTGTTGTTGAAATTGTGTAAGAGTGTTGATTGTGTTGTTGAAATTGTGTAAGAGTGTTGATTGTGTTGTTAGAGAGTTGTGCTGTAATATCATGAAGTTGTAAAATCATGATTTATTCAGTCGTTTCATAAGTATAGGATGAGATCTCATTGTCTAGCCGTTTCAATAAAAAAGGTCTAGTTTATAATTTCGGATGCTTCTTAATGACCTCACAATCTGTGAATATCTCATCGTTTGACTGTTTGAAATTTTATTCTATTGTGAAATCTTTTAATTATTCATTCATTCCATTTTCCAATTATGATTTTTGAACTATTCACTTCATTTTGAAATCATGATTTTTCAGCCATTCATTCATTTCATTTTAAATCATGATTGTTGAGCTATTCATTCATTCCATTTTGAAATCATTATTTTTGAAGATTCATCCATTCCATTTAGAAATCACAATTTGTGAACCTTTAATTCATTTCGCTTTTTAAATAATGACAACGGAATTTTTTTGACCACAGGTGACTGATGCAATATAAAAATAGCATAACTTCGACGTCTTATCACGCTCACGCACATGCACACACACACATGCACGCACACACGTACGCACACGCACACACGCACGCTCACGCACACATGCACTCCCGCACACACACGTACACACGCACGCCCACGAGCATGCACGAACGTAGTTCCATTGTGTAGTTTTCCCTCATAAGTTACCCTCTAGTCGCCTGTTCTGTTGTTTGCGTACTGGGACACGTGCTTTCGTGTGCGCGTGTGTGCGTGTGTATGCGTGTGTGCGTTACAAGACTGTCGAAGTATTGCTGTTTTTATATCGCATCATTCGTCTGTAGTCAGAAAATATTCTGTTGGCATGTTTTTAAAATCAAATGAGTGAATATATAAAAAATCAAAGTTTTATTATGAAATTGTACCTTCAAATATAATGGTTTCCTAGTGAATTCGTAGTAAATTTATTTATCATGGTTTCCAATAATGAAACAAGGGGCAAATAAACATGAATATTTCCTTATGAAACCCTCGATTATTTATGTGAAATCATGCCTAATTGAAACAGCTGAACAGTTATATCTCTGCTATACTTATGAAACAACTAAATATTCGATCATTTAGATTTTACAACAAACAACTGAAACAACAACTGAATGCTAAGGAAAATGTTCTTCATTTTCATATATGATCTTGGACACTTCTAAGAAATGTGCATGGTCTCTAATTCAAGGAAATATCATTCAGTTCACGTTCATGCAGAGCATAACTAAAATTCAGATCATGTTCATGAGACAACGATTATGATTCAGGACATGTTCATGCACAACCTAACTAACTTTCTGGTCATGTTCATACCGACCACAAATGACATTTTGGTCTCGTTCATGCTGATCACAACTGTCATCCAGGTCATGTTCATGCAGACCACGACTGTCATACAGGTCATGTTCATGCAGACCACGACTGTCATACAGGTCATGTTCATGCAGACCACGACTGTCATACAGGTCATGTTCACGCAGACCACGACTGTCATACAGGTCATGTTCATACAGACCACGACTGTCATACAGGTCATGTTCGTACAAATCGCGACTGTAATACAGGTCATGTTCGTACAAACCACGACTGTAATACTGGTCATGTTCATGCTGACTACGATTAACACTCAATAATTATGGTCATGCAGACCAAACATATTTTTGATTTCACTAGATTTTTTAATTTGCTCCCAGGTTCCTGGAATTTAGTGGATTCTGCTGAATGTGCTACAAAATGTCCCAATATTCTCGCTCTTGGAAGAATTTTAAAGTTTCACTGCAAAGAAATTTCCCTCAACTCCTAGAAGGAGTTCATGTTCAATTACAGGAACTTTGATGGAGTTTTAAAAATTTGCAATTTATTTGAGTTGTTTTAGTTTCTTTCGTTTCTGTAGTTTATTTAGAACTCTCTGGGACTAAGTAAATGAGAATATGTTTTCATGTCACTGAGAAATAAATATACTTTATTAAATACTTTTAGTTTCATGTTGATCCATTACAATTCGATCTACATTACAAGCTTGAGTCCGCTTCTCGCTGCGTAGTTTCAACAATGTTCTCTTTTTTGGGGGGAAGCGATTAGGAGCGTCAGTTGTTGCGTAGAAGAAAGCGCAGATTTACACTTCAAAAAGGATTAGACAGAAAAATTAATTGGGTTCAAATCAAGGTACCCTCGAAGGAACATTTTATTGCTTCAAAACTTCATACAATGGCTGTGACGCTTCCTTGGGTCTTGATTAATTTGTGAGAGAATGAGAAAACGAAAGAGTGATTTTCAAAATGCTTTTCTCGTTTCTAAAAGCAGATGGGTTCAAACCTGTTCGATAGGGCAATTTGCGGCCACTTTCGCCCCGTGTTGGACTCAAATAAGAACAGATATCCTAATAATGAGAATATAACAGCCCACGCCAAGATCAAAGTATTTCAATGAAAAGCTAGCCCACACCGTACACGAGACGATTCTGAAAACCTGACATCAGTTCTTCGAAGTCAGAAGCTTATAAACATAAAAGGCTTTCTCAGTATTCTTTCATTTTGACAATTCCTTTTCTCCAACAGAGAAAACTTTCAAGTACGATAATTCTTTGATATTTAAGAGTGTTTCCTCTTTGTAAATCTTTATTCGCACCTATCTCATTTCTTCTCGTGGGACTAAGAGTTACTCCCTCTTGTGCGCCTCGTAAAGCATCCCATTCAAGTCTTTTTCCACAATGTTCCTCGTAAGTTTTAGTCTCACATGCTTTTCTCTGCTAACATTGGCAGTGACATCTATGTTCTTCAGAAAGTCAGATCCTCGCATTTAATTAAGCCATTGATAATTATGGTGGTCGAAAGGCTAGAAGGAAATTATTCTGATGACTACCTGTAGTAATTGAGAGGTCGTAGAACAGATCCAGGATGTAATTAAACTGTGAATCTTGGTGTCAACAGCAGCTTGATAATATTAAACTGTATCTGACACGTGTTATACAGTTATCATGTTGGCCGTGGTGGGTTAAGGTGAAGTTCAATATTAAACTCGAATTTTAAGTCAATCGTATGAAAAATGTTGAAAATAGCAAACACGAACTGGATCGTACCTTAAGTTAGCTTTGATTTAACATTGATATAAATTGAATTTGTTTCCACTTGTCGGTCAGCAGTACATATTATGGAAATCCCCTCATTGTAAGCCAGCGTCTTACCTTATGATCAACATGTTAAAAATAGCTGCACGTTTAACACTTACTTTTAAAATAAGCCCATCATTAGCCCATTATTTGAAAATTAAAATAATAAAGTATATTTTTTATGATGTAGTACCCTACATTAGTTACCCCTCAAATCCGAATTCTTTTTTTTTTGTGCTCGGTAATTGTAATATATCTCAATGGCTGAAACAGCAACAGTGCTGCTTCGTATACTCCAATTTCAACCTCAACAGGTAGAACACTACAATGACATTTACGATTTTTTACCCGAACCTGGAAGTGATTTTAAGAATACTTTAAAAGATATTGAGATTTTCCAAGAACTTTTTTGCACCATGTATTTCTTAGATTAAGTTACACGAGGTAAGCAATTTTCGTAATTTTGTTGAAATCATTTCGCATGCAACGTATCTTTTACAAAAAATGAAAATCGCTAAAATTAGCGTTGAACGAGAGCTAAAACGAGCATTTGGAAAACTTTAAAACAAATATTGAAAAAACCCTAAAACTAGTTCTAAAGGAAGGGAAAACCTGTTTTTCATCGACGCGGAGTCCAGTTTTTAAATACAGTTGAAATATTATGGAAAGAGCAATAAAACCGGCATTTAATAAGCTCTAAAACTAATATTAACTGAGTTATTTAACCAATGTTTATCGATCTGCTTAACCGATGCATACGACAAAAGGAGCTTCTATTAACATTATCTATTTGGTTTCCGTTAAATTGTGCGTTATATTTCAGCATCTGTTAATTTTCATTGTAATTTCCTACGGCTTTCAATGAAAATTTGTATTCTACTTAATTATAGTCAAGTGACTCAGTACCGAGACCTTCACTAACGTGACCTTCACTACCGTGACCATACTTATTGTAATATTCAAAATCATATTCTTACCATATCATAACACGACCACTAATACCATGGTTCTCAATACTGTGACAAATAATACCCGAACCATCAATACCGCGACCATCCATACGATGATCTTCAATACTAGGGCGTTCTTTATAATAGTATCCAAGACCATGGCATTCAATACCGAAATGTTCAATATTAAGTGTTTGGTGCCATTAATTTTTATTAGATTAATTAAATTAAATTTTGTCATAGACTTAATAGGTAATTCTAACAAAAATACACATTATTTTCTCAGACCATCCCGTAAAGCTCTCTGTACCGCCGTACAGAAGGGATTTAGGCATTGAAATTTCCCAGAAAACCACAGATTTATTGAAGATCATTAAAACTATTTACCCCAGTATTTCCTGATCTTTACTGGCAAAATTTACCCCAGTATTTCCTGATCTGTACTGGCAAAATGAACCCTAGTATTTCCTGATCTGTACTAGCAAAATTTACCCTAGTATTTTCTGATCTGTACTGGCAATATTTTCCCCAGTATTTCCTTATCTGTACTGGCAAAATTTACCCTAGTATTTCCTTATCTGTACTGGCAAAATTTACCCCAGTATTTCCTAAACTGTAATCTGAATAAAAAAATTATTACAGCTGGTGGGATTGTGGAATCAAAAATAATTGTTGACTTTCAAGTATTTCATTTTTGAGTATTTAATGCTGATTTTATTAAGTTATTAAATAGTTCTACGCTTAAATTTGAAGTGCATAAATTAAGAAACAAAAGGATGAGAGAAGAAAACATTAATGGAATTTTTCCCAACACTTTTGCAACTCGATTGTGCACCAGTAACAACTATGTAAGATAACGTAAAAAGTGTGTGCTGAGAGTACATGATGGTTGAGGGAGCGATATCTCCAACTGGACTACTGTAAATCGCCATGGAACGTAGCGCTGAGTACCACAACTGAAAAGTGTGCAGAGAAATCTATTGAAAATTTTGTGTTAAACAAATTGGAAAATTTTGCGTATAGTGAAAAAGAATAACTGTTAGAATTATTGTTAAACAGATTCATTGTCGGTTGTTCCACAGTAAATTCCAGTTTTCTGCACACATTTTTGCTTGTAAAGCTTTGCAAAGAAATATTACAAACATCCATCGAAGGAAATGATGAGTCTAGGAATTGAACACCATTGATGAAAGCTGTTGAGGAGCATTTCGGCGTAAAATGATACGTCTACAATAATACAGTGAAGTGATCACGTCATAAGAACGAATGAACGATAAAATATTGATGAAACACATTAGTCCAGCGAATGATATCCCAGTAATGAAGCACACATGAAAGCCTGTGATTATACAGCGACAAAATAATGATAAAACTCAAAATTCAAAACTGAAACAAAGAAAACCACAGAAAAAAGACGTCCCGCATCAACGAAAGGCGTGAGCTACAAAACCTCCTATCAGAAGTGAAACTTAAGAAGAAAATAACCGAATTTTACGGCGCTGGCGACTGAGTGCACCAAAAATGCAGATTTCGTCCGCGCATGCGCGTGTGTGCGTGGCGCTGGTGCTGCTGACAGCTTATCTACCCGGACGCGTGAGAGGGCGTGAGTATGCGGCCTGCAGTGTTGGTGGGGTTGTCTGCTGATGCTGCTGTTGTTGGCAGCTGCCGGCTCTGTTGTAGTTGTCAACTTGTATTGCTGTTGTTGGCAGCTGCAGGCTCGATCGTAGTTGTCAACTTGTATTGCTGTTGTTGGCAGCTGCAGGCTTTGTCGTAGTTGTCAACTTGTATTGCTGTTGTTGGCAGCTGCAGGCTCTGTCGTAGTTGTCAACTTGTACTGCTGTTGTTGACAGCTGCAGGCTCTGTCGTAGTTGTCAACTTGTATTGCTGTTGTTGGCAGCTGCAGGCTCTGCCATAGTTGTCAACTTGTACTGCTGTTGTTGGCAGTAGCAGGATTTGTCCTAGTTGTCCATTTATAATGCGGTTGTTGGCAGCTTCGTCTTGTCAGTTGTCAACTTATACTGCTGTTATTGGCTGCTTTGTCTTGTCAGTAGTCAACTTATACTGCTGTCATTGTCTGCTTTGTCACGTCAGTTGTTCGCTTATACTGTTGTTTCTGGAAGCTGAAGGCATTGCCTTGTCAGTTCGTCGTGTTATTCTGTCGTTGTTGGCAACTGACGGCCTTGTTTTGTCTATTAGTAACCTAGTTTTTCTGCGTTCTTTTAACCAACACGACACGATTAGCCACAGTTTCCAGGTAACCTTATACGACGTAGTTAACGCACGCACAAAAAAGCATGTATGGGATTTTTGCCGCTTATATCATCAGTGTCAAAAGTGTCTTTGCTTCTAAAGCCTTATACTCCTATTTAACTATTCAGTTTGATACTTGCTTGCTTGGTGTGTCCTTCGCTACTGCCACTCTTTAAACTGGTTACCAAAACATCGCACAATTGGACATGAATTTCCATTTTTCAACTGCAAGTTGATGACATTATTTGATATTTAATTCGATGATGTCGTAACACATATATACACATAGGTGAAAAATGTGTTTGGAAGACGACAGATTGCGCAATTAAACTTTATTTAAAAAACCATTTTTATTTAGATGCAGCACAAACATGAGTATACATAATAAGTTTGTCCAAGCTCCATAGCGTATAGATACACAATCTGAAATAAAGTATAATGCTTAGAAAGTAGGATTCAAGAAACTGGCGTAGAAAATGGGGCGTCTGGCAACAAGAACGCATGCATCGCTTGAGGTTTCCAGGCACCTCACAATCACACATATAACATCACGCACATGTGCGTTCCCACGCACATCACAGTACATGCATCACATCACGAACATCACAATCACGCACATCACATCACCCACATCATGCACATCACATTACACACTTCACAATAGATGCATCACTGTGTCTAAGACAGATCTTATTTGTCCAGATGAAGTTTTTCGACCTTTTTGTTATTGGGAAAGCATGGGGCTTGTGAATTTAATTTTTTACAACTATTGAAGCCAGTCCCCCAGTTTGAATCCTATTGAAAATTTGTGGCGTTATTTGAATTGAAAGGAAATGTTTTATCAAATTTATCAAATACATATAGGATCTGAAGAATGCATGCGCAGAAAAATGAGATGATAGTCATGAAGAAACATTCAAATAATTAATTAATTAAAGGTTATAGTCGTGAATAATTGGCTGGCTACATAGGGTTGAATAATTATCCTTTATTGGTTTTGAATCCTACGGATACATTTTTTATTTTTCTATGTGCAAAACACACATTTTAATGTTTTTTCATTTTTCTTGCGAATTCTGCTCTAAAGCATGTCAATACAAATACTTTGTCAATTAATATCGTTCTAGTTTGTCAGAAATTTGTTCAATACGGTGAAAGAACATTTGTTATCTCCTACCGTACGTAGACAACAAGATGTAAAAACAAATGATCGCGTCGCAACTTACAAGACACGTGCAGAAATATGATCATTTGAAATATTTCATCTCACAAGAACACGTTCCGGTTGACAAAATGCTAGAGCAAACCTTATATTCCAACATTGAAATAATGGTGCTAGATGGAAATTGCCGTTCCCCAATTGAATGAACGCCTGAAAAATACATTTTTGTTAACTCTAACCAATCTTCTTATTCGGTCGTTCAGATCATTATGCCTTCTTTATAGACATTTTAAATCATTAGCGCTTTGAAGTACTGTAAGTCTGGGGTTTTTCCTTGAAATTTGCTCATGCCTTATTTCCCAAACAGCCTTATTTGTGCGCTCAATTGAGATTGAAGCGGCAAGTAAAGGCAAATTTTGCATTTTTGTTCAACATTCTTTAGGTGGAATTTTCTAGTGTCACTGAGACGGATTTCTATACCCAGGTTCACTCGTCTCTTTTTCGATTCGAAGCACTTTTAACACAAGTTTCTTTATTTCCGTGTGTTTTATTTCGTCTAATTTCGCAATATTATTACCAGAATTCAACATTTTTTAGCGGGATGTTAAACAACATTTTCTTCCTCTCTCCCGCTTTTCATGAACCTCTATTTTAAGAATATTTTTGGATCCAAATGCCACACACGTGTGATGAAATAGAAATGCCATATATATTTTGCCTGTATTCTCCTCAGCAATGCAAGTACTCGCTTATTGTAGATCACCTCATGAAATTTTCTTCATGTTGTTACATGTAAGGAGAACCAGTTTATAAATATGAAAGGTTTTATGGAAATCCACCACACGTGGACTTTTCATGCATGGATCGCGGCATTATGTGGACTCGCGCCTTCAAGGCCTGTATAGCAGACAACACAACGTTCATTAGGATGCGGTATTTGTTCAACTTACTTCACTTTCGTGTGCAGAAACTTTTAAAATAGCTCAATACTGCACATCAACTTCAGGGAGAAGAAACCAAATTTGACGCTTGTAAAGACAACGCTTTGTAAACTTACATCATCATGATAGTGGTCGGTTAAGTCATCATGATAGTGGTCGGTTAAGTCATCATGATAGTGGTCGGTTAAGTCATCATGATAGTGGTCGGTTAAGATTCGGTAAAGTTGGGATAGATTGGTTTGGGTTGGCCTATGTTGTTGGGATAGGCTAGGTTGCGAAGTAGAAGTTAGGTTTAGTTAGGTTTG
>JACJUY010001487.1:41384-71573 GCA_014220935.1 Platorchestia sp. MABIK | reverse complement strand
AGTTCTTACATTAAAGTTTGTATTGATTATGTTTTTTTACCTGTGTCCTGCAATGCTTACTGATTAATGGTTAGCTTATATGATAATAATTGATAATTACTCATTTAGGACAATTTTTCTTATTTGTAAAACGTGTACACGCAAATTTCATTGTGAAATTACAAAAATACTACATTAGTGGGGCCCAAAAACCTCTTTAACTATCGAAGGTAGCGCTAAAAATGGTGCGCGCGTGCAATCCTACTTGAAGTTCTAATATTCTTCAAGTAACTATAACTCGAAAACTAATGAGTGTTGGACATTTTGTCATTCATGAAAATCGATTTATTTTGAGTTTTTGTTCCTAAGTTCGAAGTTTGTTCTAAGTAAAAAAACACCCTGTACATTACTACAGTAATCAGCCTTGCGTTAACGTATGTACTGAGCTAAGTGGACATTCACAAATTTAAAAGAATCTTTAGAAACCAACCTAACACAACTTATTCTAGATTACCCGAGCCTAACCTAACCATACTTAACCTGCCACAGCGTAACCTATCCAAACCTAACCGAACCAAACCTTAACCTGCCTTACCAAGCTAAGCCCAACCGAACCTAACCCACCCTTACCTAACGTAACCAAGCTTGAGCTAACCCAACTTAACCTAGCCTTACCCAACCTAACCAAACCGAACCTAATCTAACCCAAAGTTACTTAGCACAGCCAAACCTAACTAAACCTAACTTCTACTTCGCAACCTAGCCTATCCCAACAACATAGGCCAACCCAAACCAATCTATCCCAACTTTACCGAATCTTAACCGACCACTATCATGATGATGTGAATTTACAAAGCGTTGTCTTTACAAGCGTCAAATTTGGTTTCTTCTCCCTGAAGTTGATGTGCAGTATTGAGCGATTTTAAAAGTTTCTGCACACGAAAGTGAAGTAAGTTGAACAAATACCGCGTCCTTATTAACCAATAATGAACTTTGCGTTGTCTGCTATACAGGCCTTGAAGGCGCGAGTCCACATAATGCCGCGATCCATGCATGANTCGTTAGCTGGAGCCCAAACCCAGAGTTCTGGCCCCAATTTCCCAATTATTCACCATCCGAATCCAGTAGCACCAAGTTCAGCACCCAGTACTTCATAGCCACAGCCATGATTTGGTCGTGTTAGCTTCGCCTCAACCGCCAGGCTGCAGTGTTGCTAGCAGGAGCCCAAACCCAGAGTTCTGGCCACAAATCACCGATAAATTGAGGCAGGCGCTCATGAACAGTCCATCCCGGCCGGTCGGCACGTGTGCCACTTCATTGGTATGCCGGGGCCGGCCGAACAACGCACGGTGGGTGCGTCAGAGTTCGTTACGCTCAAATTTTGACGCGGAAAAGTGCTGACGCAGCGCACGCGTGACGGCCCTCGCCGAGCGGCGTAAGCAGAACGCTGTATTGAGGCTGGGGAGGTGAGGGAGAAGTTGAGGACACGAGGGGAACGTTGAGGACGCGAGGAGAAAATAGAGAACGAGAGGGGAAAGCGGAGATTGTGAGGGGAAAGCGGAAAACGTGAGGGGAAATCAGGACAATGTAATGCACGAGTAAAGAATGCGAGGAAGGCGCTGAGGTCATGAGTGAGAAATGAAGCACGTGAGGGAGAAATATGTAAAGGGAAATTAGGGGAAATAAGAAATAAAGAGAAATAAAGAGAGAAATAAAGGGCGTGAGGGCACAACACAACGATGAGGCTGTAAAGGGCATCTACCCTACCTCCGCCAGTTTTGTTACCTCAAGTTCTATTGTTACTCTGTTTTATCTATCACCAAAATCTCCCTAGCCCTAACTTCCTTATTCTTCTTCGTCTTCCTCTCCCTTTCGTCCATCTTCTTGCTTCTCCACTTCCCTGATCATGTCACCCCTCACCCTGTTTCTATCCTCACTATGCTACCCTCTCATTCACCCTCACCCTGCCTCTCCCCTCACCATGTTACTCTCTGTTGTCCCCTCACCCAGCTCCTCTCACCCAGCTCCCCTCACCCAGCTCCCCTCACCCAGCGCCCCTCACCACGTAATGAGGGACGCCGTGACGCGTGCATAATAAAGGCCCCACGAAATTGCCATTGACGTCTCCTGATCGACGAGCTTCGTCAGAGCTGAGGGATGTTCGAAAAAAATGCACTTTCAGCTACAGTGAACTTTTTAAAATCCTTTTTTGGGGCCCGGTTGTGACACTAGAATGATTGATGAGCTTTTGATAGGTGCGCAAAGATGTCAAGAAATATGTTTCACCTTTTCATGATGGTGTAAGAATTTCAATGACAATTTTCGAATTTGATGTTCGATTGAATTATCCTCTTATTTTATTTACTGAGCGACATTTATTGTTTACTGTAGGCCTCGTACGATCACTGAATATCTATCGCGTGTGTATATCATTGCATCTGTTGCCTGGTTTGTCTTCCACAACTCTTAAAAATGAGTTTCAAAACATTCACGTTTCTTGTGTATGAGTTAGCTAGTGATCCCATTTTTCTGAAAGATCTTCATTCATCAAACATTGTAGCAATAAACTTTGCAATGGTTCTTCCAAGTGATTATGATTTAAGACAGAAAGTAATTTATTCCCTTCTTTGTAGTCGAAGGGGGTTGAAAAAAGTTTTTTAAAATTATTGTTAGTTCTGAATGATCAAACAAAATTAATAATTTAGAAAAAAGTCAAATCTTTTTAATGGGAACGAATGAACAGATGGAGTTTTTTTGCCATGAAACTTACTGATGAATTTAAAGAGGCTCATCGAATGGGATTGTTTCTGCCCCTTTTCTTTTACCGAGTGCCGTCAAAATGCGATCCGTATCATAGCACACCGTTTAGTGTATATTTAGCAAGTGAATTTTTCATAACAATTATAAACTGATAAGGCCGTGATGGTAAATAAATACTTTCCAATGAGAGAAAATATATAACACAGAAGTGAACCATAATGATATAACCATGTGGGTCTGCTGTCGATCTGTTCGTTCACGTAAGATTGGACGTCTGCCAGAAGATTTAATGCCAAATGATTAATTAGTCACAAAGAAATAGCCCGTAGTGAATTAAAAAATCAATCAATTAATTAGCCGATCGATTTATTTCCAGTAAGTTTTTAATCCAGTCAACTAATTATCAGTCAATTAACTATACAGTTAATTAAAAGTTTATTAATTAGCCGGTTTTCAAAAATTAAATATCCACTGAATTNATGCAATACATAGGTGATAAATTATTAACCATATAGCTAGTGAATTAATAACTATACTGTGTGTCAGTTAATCAATAATTAAAGATTCTGTGAATTCTTCATTAAATGACTAGTGAATTTGTAGCTATACTAGTGTGCACGCCCGTCAAAAATTACGGCATTCGATATCTTCCTCATATTTGCCTTCCAGATGTGGATGCCCAACAAATATATCCATCCCAATAGTACCCGCCATTAAAATATTCTTGTACTTGTGCACTGGTGAAACTCGTATCACAGATACGGTCATTGAGCGTCCTTGTGAGCGTCACAGACACACGGAAGAAGCGGACACTAAGCAAGTAAACTCACCACGGGTATTATTATGGTAAGATAACCTGTCAATTGAAGATTAAATAGCCATTAATCAATTAATTTATCTATATGACAAGCATAATTTGCAGTTCCGTTACGGCGAATTGCTTATAATACACTCATAATAAACCAGCTCCGCGCGTCTCGCTGTTAAATTATGTTGTGACTCCATTCCCGTACGTGAAAAATAAGCTCATGTTACTAAAATTTTCAATTTAAATGTTTGTGCAGGTCTGTCGAGTTTTTCAGCTGCTCTTAATTTAATATGTATACACATTTGTTCGATGTTTGTTTAAAAGACGTCAATGATACTCGTATATTTTGTCCCGGGAAATGTCATGAGGTAAAACTTTCCGTTTGATTATTGTTTTTTATTGCTATTTAGAAATCCTCTGCAAACGAAAGTCAAACCCAACTTGGACCTCTACTCTGAATTTAAAATATTTCTATTTAATTTAAATGTAGCTGTATTTAAGTTATTATGCGCATTAATTGAGACTCAATCCACCAGCGGTCATGAGCAGACTTTGAACATATGCGTTATAAATATAAGCAAATACATAATTCATCAACACTAAATCAAAGCATCTTAAACTCTTACTCCAGTAGAAAAAACAACTTGGATAGTAAAAATTCAAAAATTGCACTCTCAATTTAGCTTCAATTTTTGTGCCAGTTTATGCCGCGAAGAAGCATTTAATTTCAGGTTTAAAATATTTATTTGCATTTAGCTTCAAAATATTTCACTCATTGGAAAGTTACGAAGAAAATTTGAGGCGCAGAGAAGCAGTTCCAACTCACCAAGAAATTCGACCCACGTCACATCTGCGGCCTGCCTGAGCCAGAAAGTTAGATCGCATGCTAAGTTCTCAAAGTTGAATTTAAGCAAGCTGAGCAAGTTCATAGGTGCAGATGTCCTGTGTTATTCAGGCGAAATTTTTATTTTCAGTGAGCAATTGAATTAAAGTTTATGAAAACGCCCACGCTGATAAGAAAAAATAGTAAACTGGAAAATTAAAATACAATATTTTGTGTTTGAAAATTTTTCCGGTAAACCTACATGCGTTTTGAGGCACATGAGTTACATCTGTACCTAAACGTGGAGCAAAAAAATGGTAAAGATGTTTTTTCACTCTGAAAAATTCACATCGACATTACATGAAATAAAACCATTTTTGTAAGGCATCCGAGCAATGAATCTCTGATAACTCATTTCGATTTGCTCCATTTTCATCTAAGGCTGAAATCAAGACGTAAATTTGCATATTCATCCTTTGGAGTGTAAAATTGAAGTTTAGAATAATGTCTTTAGACTCCATTATTCGTCCATTATTCGTCCATTGTTATTCGGGAGGACCGAATTTGTATTCGAGGCACGGGCCGCGGCGTCCAGTTAATCTGTGTTTTATATTCCGTCAGGTGCCGCCCTCCGACGTAGCAGACTGCAGGGCCCGCTTCTGCGGCCCGGGCCGTAATTTGGGCCCAGCAGCTGTTGGGCCCGGCCCGGGACAAAATTTGGAACCTGCCAGCTGTTGGGCCCGGGTCCCACGTAAATTGGGACTTAACAAATGTTCGCCTGGCCCGGGACCAAATTTGGGTCCTATAGCAGTTGTAATTGGCCCGAGTCCCATGTAGCTTGGGACCCAGCACCTATTCGCCCGGCCTGAGACATAATTTGGGACCCAGCAACTGTTCGCCCGGCCCGAGTCCGTCGTAACTTGGGACCCAGCAACTGTTCGCCCGGCCTGAGACATAATTCGGGCCTCGGTAGCTGTTTGATCAACACGCGCCCGCCGCAATCACGGACTTGTTTGCTGAATTTTATGCACGAGTCCCGCACAAATTTGAGGTGCAGGTCCTCTCTTCCCAGCACACAACCGCCGCCGAGTGTGAGGGTCCGTTTTTATTTCTACTGAGACAGAAATACGAGCGTGGCGATGTACTCTTCTTTTTTGACGAAGCATCGACGAGATCTGGTGCTCGCACTTGACGTTATACAAGTCTGCTTCCCCGTTCTTTGTGTCGTAAAAGGCGGTAGAGGGCAGTGGCTCCCAGTGAATCTTTCCCTTTTATTTTGCGCTCGGAGGCACATGCAGAGAACGCTTTTCCAGTCTGTTTTTCACTTCCATTTTCAACGAGGTAGGGTTGCGAACAAGCTGGCAGCCGTTGACTTTAGACTTATCTACTTTTATTTTTTGGTTTGTTTTCACGAGGTGGGAATGACAGCAAACGCCATTCATGTTAGCTTATTTTCTGTTTTGGGTTCCGCGCTGCAAAAATGAAGCCAACGCTCTGCTTTTCGAGAGCTGTACAGTCGGACGCTGACTCCAAATTTGGGTGATGGAGAAAAAAAGGTGCGACTCCATATTTGGATGCTCGAGAAAAAAATTTGCGAGGCGCTCATACAAACGATACAAGGATTAACGGACTTCAAAAGTGGAGTAATTGACAAATGCACTGTTGGGAGCAGCCGGAAGCTTATGTCATTCACTGCATTTTTTTTGCGCATCGGGGACAGATCAGCTTTTTTTGCTCATCACGAAGCCTAATCGTCCGCTTTAGATCACATCGTTAAACTCTTAATTTTTGAAGCTCAGAAGTTTTAAGTTGCTGTGGAAATTAATGAGGAGTTCCTGGGGGACGCAAGAAATTTAGCTCAAGTTGAAAATGAAGTTAGGCAAACCGTCACCAAATGCTGACCATACGCAGTAAATATTCCCTTCGTTGCGAACGCTTCGAATTGAGCAAAATTGTTGGGGAGATGAGTGACAACAAAAACGTAGGATCTGTTTCAATTTACTTCGTTTTTCATCCAACACTTTATTAAATATCAACTAAATCAGCAGGGAACAAGCAATTCTAATGGGTCCTAGATCCCCTCTCTCGCAACTAACAAATTTGGGCAGCAAAGCAGTCATGGCGGAACACGTCGTTTATTTTAGCTGTTAAAGCGAGCGGTAACTTTAATGCAGTCTCTGCCTCAGAGTTATTAACTGCATGTAGAGCGCTGTATCTAACTTGCTTCACATGTCCAGGCCATTATTTGGACTGGATGGTCGTGACACAGCGTCAGCCAACCAAGCAATTACTCTAATTAGTTGCCACTTATATCCATTAAATAACGCTGAAATAGACTAATGAACTCTTAGCGCTTGAGGTATATGCTACATGCATGTGAGATGCGTTCATCACTCACGTGGTGATGTCGTTAAAATTCATCAAGTTTCACAAAACCGGCAATTTGTTTTAATGGCGCTTGGGAATTCTGAAATAAATGCCAAAAGAATGCTGTGTAATTCATCTTAGAAATTTACATCGGTGCTTTCTTTGTTACAGCTGCACCAAAAACATCGTGCATCAAGGTGAAGGATTTCAAGTGCAATAACCTAGCATGGTAAAGTTCATACGAATTGTTATATATATGGGAGACACCTCAGTTAACACGTTGACTGCGAGGGGTTCAACTGCAGTTCCATATTCGACTCAAATTTAAAGTCAAAAGTGATTAGAAATTTTATTAATACCAAATATTAACTGGATCCACAAAACACCATTAATTAAATATAGATTGTTATAATTTTTCAAGCGACCTATCGATGGGTAGGATCGCAAGTAACGTGTTGGAATTAACTTTGAAACTCCCGAGATTCTCCAATAGAGAATGTAACTCTATATGGCTCTAATATGCGGAAAATGATCCCATTCCTCATTGCATTCACTCCCACAAACATTGGAGGTGTCGTGCAGCAGCGCTGATTTAATTTTTCCTCTTATCTATAGTGCGCAGCTCGCTTTCATTATCAATGATGTAATTTAATTAGTTCTGAAATGGAAGCTCTGAATGAGTTGCACGCCGCCGCTTCCATTCAACACGAGCAGGAAAAATTATGACATTGGCATTTCGTACCCATATTGCTAACCGAAATTAGCTCTACCGTCTTATTCCGAGACTATCTAATTTACAATTAGTCTATTTGTCGTGCCCTTGAATGCGAATTCGTTTTAAAAGAGATAAAATTTCTTGAAATTCTATGGTGACAGTATTTTACCTTCTCTTCCTTGGAGTTTCTTGGAAGCGAGTCGGAGTTTATACTACAAATTGCATGTCATTTTTGTCAACAACTTTTGTATTCGATCGTTTTTCATTTTCAAGGAAAAACTTCCCATTGCGATGCGATCCTCAGTTGTTTATGAATACAGTTGTGCACAGTGTGCATCCAGGTACATCGGTTGCACCGGTCGTACCCTAGGACAGAGGATCGCAGAGCATAGGGGAGTCAGTTACCGCACAGGATCAAGGCTAGGACAACCACCCCATTCCGCTATCCGTATTCACGCCGATAACTGTAATTCATTAATCGCAAATAATAATTTTTCAATCATAGGTCAGGGGTCAAATTTTAGTGACGTACGCATTTTAGAGTCGTTGCATATTTTAAAGGGAAGACCAGCTCTGAATGATACATCTAGTTATTTTCCATTGTGCATTTCTAATTAGTTCAATACTGTCTCGTGAACCGTTTGTATCTGTAATTAATCAAATTTATTTCATATTGTGTTTCAGCTGATGATGGGATTTATCCCGGAACGTTCGTTCCAAATATGTTTTGAATTTTATTCTTCGCTTTTAAATTTTTAATAAACTTGCGTTATCGCCAAGCAAAAGATGTGCTTCATTAAATGTCATATTTAGGAACAAAGAAATATGTTCCCCAAGGACACCTGTATTCATAAGTAAACTGATTCGTCTTAATTAATCATAAACAATCTATATTGAATTGAGCTCGACAGTTGAAACCAAAGCCTCTGTTGCAACTCGTTGACTAGAGATAACTCCCGGAGAACGTTTTTTTTTCAAACACTACACTTTCAATCAACTAAATCTACTTCAAGCGTTCACGCGCTGCACTTTCAATCAGCCAAATCTGACGATTCAATTCAGTCAGCCAAATGAATGTATCGTCTAGTGAATAAATCGTCAAGTGCATGTATCGTTTACTACATTCATTGTCACATCCGCTAATTTTGATCAAACATTACTTCGAATTTTTCGATCGACTTGATTTCAATAGTACAAACTTAACTAAAAATTTCCCCTATTTCCAATATTGTTAGTATGTGCGTGCACATCCCACGATGGTACTAACATTTTGTATTGTCAGTTCCAGCTGCAGGAAACTAAATATAACGCCTCGGTCATGATGGCGGACATTTTTTTTTCACGGACACACGCTGTAAAACTTGTACTTATGTTTCGAATGCCAGAATTTCATTTAATTTCTAGATATTTTTTTTTCTAAGTAAATATTTTTTATTAGGTTTTTGCAGTACTTCTAGGTTTTTATACAAGAATAACTAAGAAAAACAGTCAAAAATTAATTGTCATTCTTGCTCAAACGAATTAACTTCGATCATTGAACGTATTAAACGCACTCGATTTGTTACAGAAAATGATGAAACTTAAATTTTTTACAAAATTTTCTTTGAAAGTATTGAAAGTTTGCTCTAGCATAATTTACAACGAAATTCAACGAAGTGTTCATAATGCTTGGCATCATTGGCCTTAATTGAGTCATTTTTTATCGATGGTTCAGGCATTGCCTCCTCGCACTACTTCAACTTTACGAATAAAATTTCTAAACTTGGAAATGCATCGGAAAAAACTTAAATTCTTTCCGGCTGAGCAACAAAAAAGCAAAGTCTTGAATAATTCCAGGCCGGAGATTATTTGAAGCAGCGAATACGAATATATTAGCTTGATATGCAGCTTTGCGTTCACGAGTTACTACCCCAGATGAGCTCGGCCGGGGTATCTTCATGATCATTTCTACGTTAATAAAAGAACGCCACTCTTTAAGTTTTAATGAAAGAATAGAGCTTTTACCTTGCGGTAGAGTGTAATTAATGCACAAAAATTTGATTCATTAAGTGCTCAGCATTACAGTAAAATGCCTGTAGTTTCAAACGCTGTAGTCTTCACTTAACTATAAGTAATTTTAGAAATGAATGACATTTAAATTCGATAAAATCGAATTAAATTAAATTTCGCCAATTTCGTTACAGAAACAGGCAACGTTGGTAGTTTATAAGATTTACTCTACATACGAGTACCTTATACTATGTCGGTAAGCACTAATCCCTCGCAATCAGAAGAAAAATAGAGCTGTGGGTACAACCAAATGGCTGGAATGGCGGTACTTGGGCATACAGCCATCGCAAAGTAGGGATAGAAGTGCAGGCCAAAACAATTGTAAATAAAATGATATTTGCACCCGTATTTTGAGGTACTTCTTTTAGGACAGTAACAGTAGGGGAATGAAAATCATGCACATACATGTAATAGACTGCACATTTTCAAGCTACGTATTTCAGACGAAACAACGGGAAATTCGCTTGAATCGCTTACGGGTGGGAAACAATGGAAGCATACTCTTTTTTTCAAGTACAACGCAACTAAGAGAAAAGTTCTTCCGAATCCAACAGAGACAAAAACCACACAATGCGGCCGTGACTGGATATTTCTCACAATAGGATGAAGTACATGTCGCCTCAGAAAGAAATTCATGAACCACGGAACTTTGAGCAGTGCCAATCCCATCGTCTAGTGCCTGGAAGGGTCGTCTGGCGTCTGGAAGGGTCGTCTGGCGCCTGGAAGTGTCGTTTGGCGTATGGAAGGGTCGTCTGGCGTATGGAAGGGTCGTCTGGCGTTGGAAGTGTCGTTTGGCGTATGGAAGGGTCGTCTGGCGTATGGAAGGGTCGTCTGGCGCTTGGAAGTGTCGTTTGGCGTCTGGAAGTGTCGTCTGGCGTCTGAAAAGATCGTCAGTCGTCTAGAAGTGTCGTCCTGTGTCTATCTGTAAGCGTCTTTTGCTCTGAAGATTTAAACACTTCTTGAATCTCGGATCATCGAGCTCGAATGTCCAGCAAAACGTCAAGCACCGTGTAGCGAAATTTTTAAACTCTCTATTGAAACTCCAATAGCGTTAAATTATGTAGGTTAGTTGAGATTATTCCCTGCGCTTCAGTAAGCAGCTTACAATATTGTCTGGAGAAAAATAAATCTAAATTTTACCATAAATAAAATTCATAGTTCTTTGAAAATTTAAAATAAATATTTGCTAAGATTTTTTTCATTCGCGTGAATACTAATCTCTAAAATTAGATTAGAGAATGTCATGTAAAAGATGTCAAGACAGGTTTCCGTCAATTTCAATTATTTCCTTTTCGCTGACCTTATGTATCTCGATTTAATATAACTTTTTTGTGTTTTGAACTATTCATATCTTCCATGCCACCGGGATGCGACGTTTGTTGAACATAAAAGAGTTATAAACAACTCCTCGGACTACATGCATTCCGCTAAATTTCACTCTGTCAACTGAATGACTTCCTGTAACTCTGTTAGTTCCCATCAATGCTTCGCAAAAGATTCTCTAATTACGATAAAACGATCAGAACCATCTTCGACCTTGAACGACCTCGGCGCAGAATTACAATTTAGCCATAAGCTGGAAATGGACCGCCTGCCAACCACATTATCCTTCAGACAGAATAGAACCTCGTACGTACGCTGTCGTGCAAAATGAAGCCACTATTTCACCAGTTCTTCATAAATCAACGTCTCTTCGGGGGACCGAAGCCATCAACTGCAAAGAGACTTCGGGCTCGAGACGAGACCAGGGCTGAACGCAGGGCAGACTTGAGGCCCGTAAAACGCAACCGTTTGTCTCCATCGAAGCCAAAGTTTGGGTCAGAGGCGAACTGGACTAAAGATCCAATGAACGTGAGGCATTCGAATTAAGGCTCGAACTCGAGGATTAAGGCTGAGTCAGGGATACACTTCCGACTGTCCTGGAAGCCATCAAGAGTAAAACTAAATTTAATTTAAATGAAAGTCTGAAAGCTGCGCAATAACTGAACGCTGGTGATGTTTAGATTTTCAGTCAGCTTTGAGTTAAAGTTCAGAGAACGTAAAAATTGAGCTGGTAGGTAAATAAATACAAGCTATCTTTGGTAATATGTAAAAACATTGAATAAAATAATCTAATAGTGTTGTGTTATTTTTCATTTATGAACGTGTAATTTTAAACGTGTTTTGTGATTTTCTTGGTAAAATGAGGAGTAAGCAGATACAAATTTAAAACGTTTTACGATCAAGTGAACGGGAGACCCAAACTCATAACACTTCCACAGCGCCAAGGAGTCCGTCGCGTTAACGAGACAACCGAGTTTTCTAGAAGGATTCCAACAGGCAGCAGCGTCACTGAATTCAAGGAAAGTATTTTCTCGAACTGAATTTCAATGAACGAATTGTGAGTTTCCAGGAAGTTCTTTCGAGGTTGAAAAATGCAGAAAAGTTTGTGAGCTTTAGTGCATCTGAGAACGTCTTGAACTTGAGTTAAATAAACTCTGGTTTTCTGGTTCGCTTCAATAGTGAGTTGATAGTTGTTGCAAAAGTTATTTTTTGTACTCAAAACTTCTACCTGTTCAATTGAGATTTATAAACCTATTACTTGTCACTAAGTTTTATTCCCAGAAACTTATTGAAATCAAACGAGTACATTCGTGAAGAGGCTGAGAGTTTGGATGCGTCCTTCAAGGGGCCAAGAATCTTTGTCGAAAGTTCTTTTATCAGAGTTTACTTTTATGGTATGCCTGCATTTAAGCTTGCTGCCTGACTCGAATTACCTCAGCCTCAAAATCAACTGTAGCGAGTTAACTGAAGCAAGTCGACTGAAGCAAGTCAAATAACACAAGTCGACTGAAGTAAGCCAAATGAAGTAAGTCGACTGAAGCAAGTCAAATAAAGCAAGTGGACTGAAGCAAGTCCACTAAAACAAGTCGACTGAAGTAAGCCAAATAAAGCAAGTCGACTGAAGCAAGTCAAATAAAGCAAGTCGACTGAAGCAAGTCAACTGAAGCAAGCGATGTCAAGAATAACTTGTCTTCGAGTCTCGTTGCGAGTTTCTTTTGTTTGTTCTCGAGCGCCCCTTGAGACCACGCTACATCTTTCTTCGGACCTGAGAACAACTTCGGCCTTCACAAAATAAGACGCAAAAGCAGGCGTGGGTGTGGACTGCAGTAAAAGTATAACCGTCAACACTGTCGACAAAACAACGCCTGGACGTGGGAGACGGTGGCTACCCATCGAACTCGACTTCAGATTCGACTGTGGCTCTCTTGAGGTGCTGCTAATTATAACTGATAAATAGAACTGCTAATTATGACGGCTAAATATAACTGCTAAATATAGCTGCTAAGTATAACTGCTAAATATTACTAGATCATAAAGCATGAATATTTTGTAATTTTATCATCATTTCGTTAATTGTGTGGTAATGTAGAAAATTCGCATGAGAATATTACTGCATGGTGAGATATATAGGGAAAAGAAGCTGTACGGTTACACCTATAGAGCAACAGCTCGCATTTCAACAGCTACTTGTGAGTGCACTTGAAAATATTTGCTAATTTATGGCATTTTAATTATTTTTCAGCTTTTGGGAACAATATTCAACATTAATTTGAAATTGTTGAATATCATGCTCAATTTCAATTCGGAATTTTTTAATACGGTAATCAATTTCAATTTTGAATTTTCAAATACAATATTAAATACCAATTCCGAATTTTTTAATACAATAATCAATTTCAATTCGTAATTTTCGAGTGCAATATTCAAGGGTAAATCATCGATTTATTTTACCTACAGCATTTGTTCCTTTTAATCTGGCGCTATTTTCAACAAATGTTGCTTCAACACTCCCGTCCCAGAACAGAATAGTTTTCGAGATTTTCACCCATCCTTATGTGCATCCTCTGTAATTAAACAGAGTCTTCTTTGAACAAGGTTTACTGCAAATTCTTTTTCATTTGCCGCTGGCTATATTTACACACTATTTTTTTCATTTACATACTTAATGAAAAAACCTATTTCTATTTTTACATCTCAAGCATGGTCCACGTGACGCCAAATCTGATGTTGCATTTGCATGTACGTGACAGAAAGTTACACATACGCTCTGCCAACACATACACAATAACTAACTACACTAACCCTATAACTAATTACAGATCATGCCTGACCAATCATCTAAATTGAAATCATCCGCAAACGTAAAACGCTTGAAATAATACGTAATCAATGAATGAAGGAATGAATGAATGAATGAAGGAATGAATGAACTGTTGCATTAAAATATAATAAAATAACAGCATCACTCCGTGTTCACCATGGGACACAAAACCACACGCCTTTCTTTTTGGCGATCAATTCGCCACACAAATAGGCATATTGTATTCAAGTCCTGACAGTGTCAATTTTTTTATACAATTTATAGTTTCGTCTGAGAGAAATCTTGAATGTTAAGTTAAGAAAGATAGAAAGAAAGAAAGAAAAACAGATTATTTCCAATAAAGTTCGCACATGAGTGTATACCATTGGGTTTTAAAACATCTTAACATTAAGATCCTTAGTCGATATTCATGCATGGGTATCGTAATACCCTTGTCAATTGTCGAAACAAAAATAATTTAGAGAAAAGCGCTAAAAAATGCGTTCCCTCTGTTGGGTTAATCTGATTTTAACAATTCATTTAAATACAAGTGACTTAATATTATGCATTTGCCGACGATGGATGCCGCTGCCACTACCCTAATGCCTATACACCTACGATATGTAATAAGTATTATAACCAGACTTGTAGTTGATTGCGCAATGCATGGAAATGCGATCGAATTATTCCAGTGAAGCTGCAGAATAAATGAGTTGGGAGTTTTGAGAACAAACTTTGACCGTTGTTTTGAAATTAGGGAAATAAACTAACGTGTTTTCATTAACAAAGGCCAACCAAGAGTAATTATATTGAGATGTGAATCCAAAGTTACACAAAGTTGAACACAAATATTGACACAGCATCATTATTCACTAGCTATATTTAGGTTCGGGTGACTCCAATATTGGCAACCCCACTCATTTGTGTCACTGGAACCTATATTTAGCTTGCAGTGGCACAAATATGGGCAACATCACGAACTATATTTAGGTTCCAGCGACACAAATATTGGCGGCATCACTAGCTATACCACAGGCCTGCCAAGACCTGGTTGGTGTCGTGCCGACGGCTGTAATGGAATAGAAGTTTCCCAATTTGCAGCTCTCCTTTGAACGATCCTCCGGGACAAACTTGTCCTGATTTGATAGCTTGTGCTCATTTTTTCCTTGCCTTCGCAAAGGAAATCTTTAGGGAGACAAAAATAAAGAATGACTAATTCTTTTGTCGCTGATTGCCTTGTGAAAACTTTTACTCCCTCAGATGGGATGTGAGCAATTTTCCATCTATTCTGGAATCTAACGTATTGAAAATAGGCATTTTATAATAACAATCTTCTTCACACCATTGTAGAGCTTATGCGGAAAAATTGTATGTCCTCTTTCTTCTACTCTGGATCGCACAGCCTCAGAAATATAAAATACCTTCCGTAACTCTTGTGTCGACTCACACAAGAAATTACTCAAAAGAAAATCTACTATGCTACTCTTCAAACCGGTGCTCATACCTGTGTCTTTATTTTATTTTATTAAAAGGTTTTAAATTAAGATGCTGGTGTGAGTTGGATCCATTCAATAACCCTATTCAATTGATTATATCTTCCTTACCTGAATGTGAACCGTGCCAACAACATTGGGCCAAATCGTCCTTACTTTCGCTTAACTGAAAAATGCAGTAATCATGTAATTATGCTAAAAGGATTTTTACCTATTTCGCTAAAATGATGAGAAACTGCTATCAAACATCTTTGAAAACACATGTACCTAAATTCAGATCACGTAGGTATTAACAAAGAAAACTGAAAGCCTCGTATATTTTTGTAAATTTAGTGAATAAATTGTATTCGCAAGAGAATTATGCGAAACTTTTTTTTCGTGAGCGGACAGAATTTCAGCCAATGAAACTCACTAGTTAGCGAAAGGAAATTGAGCAGCCCATCTCTATATCTGAGTTCGAAATATTTATTAGAAAAGTATTTAATACTAGTAACAGTAAAATAAAATTTTTAAATATTTAAATAACATAAAATATATTTAAAATAACATATTATTGTTGGTTGCGCTTCTGTTGGTGGTTACTTTCCTCACTACCTCGTGAGTTGCAAAAATCTTGCAACGATCATTGAACAAGATTTCCAAACCTCGTCTGTAACATCACGTTTGGAGCGCTGCTTGTGGGCCAATGCTGAGATTAACACAGCTCACGAAATCATAAATCAATTCCTGGAGAAAATTAAAACGCAAGCGAAACAACTGCAGGAACTCCCTGACAGCTGAGGAAGAAGATAAATTTTGGCCGACGGTAGCCACGTGTGCACCGATTTTTTCCACCCAGCTGGTCCGCAATTGGCGAGTCTGCGGACGACAGCTCTACTGGCCGGATAAATCTCATACAATGAGCTACTTCAGCCCTGGTATCGGAACTGCATTTGGATGAACTGGCAGCCAATTCAGGTGAATAATCTCGATGCTTTAGAACAGCTTCTAAAACGTTCGAAGTGTACATAACGCTGGTCACTTAGTGGTACTCATTGACTGTTTTGTTGTGAGACCGAGCGGCTAACTGTTTCATTCAATGTGTTCCCCGTAAAGGTGTTCTGTTTAAATTACGACAGTACTTCCATTACCTAAAATTGAGGACTGCTAGGTACTTGTAGAAAACATAGAAAGAAGATGTAAATTCTACAACTGATTACTGTGCATTACACTCACTTTTAGACATCAAAAAAAGGTTATTTTAAAAGCAGCCTTGTTTATTTTTGCTGATATAGAAAGTTGAACTGGATTCTTCATCATGCTATACAGGTCAAAGTTTGTGTTTTTTCATGGCTCACAAGAATTTCTGATGCTACAATTACTGTCGACATTCCTTGACCTCTCAATTTCGTGTAAACATGAACAGTTCAATCATTTCGTCGTGAGAAACTTATTTAGTTTTTGGATCGAAAATAACGAGCGCCTTCAAAGCAAAACTCAGTGATTACGATGTCGGTTTCTTTCGCCATTCAGCTATTTTCTTCGTGCGGGTAATTAAAGAATTAACGTGAAGAAAATTTAGCTCTCCTAAAGTCTAGTAATTTAGACGCAAAACCTATTAAAACTTTGTAGTACTTGGATATCGACATCAAAAAGTTGCGCTCTAAAATTAATTCCGGCACTTTGAATGGAAGTGCAAACATTAAACTCGGATTGCAGGACGGTGCAGTCCAGGCTCTTTTCTGAGCATAAAATACTCTTTGTTTTCAACTTCAATGTCTAATGAAATTTTGTTTAAATTTTGTTCAAGTTTAATTAGAAAGCACAAAAACACCACGAAATGTTTCAACAATGAACGAAGGCGTGCCTTCTTCCGCTTCGGCAAGTTTTCCTTCATCCCTTCGTGGAGCTGCAGAATTACTGTTCAATTATTTCAGAATTACTACAGAATTACTTCAGAACTACTGTAGAATTATTGCATTATTACTTCAGAATTATTTCTGAATACCTACAGAATGATTTCAGAACTGCTTCAGAAATACTTCAGAACTATTTCCGAATTCTTCAGAAATACTTCCTTTGTTTTACTGCGGGAAAATCGCTAGAATGTTGAGTAGGGAATGATCATGTAGACGTTACCGTGATAAATACATACTGTGTGTTGATTTCATTTGCTCTGTGTAGGTGTGTGTTGTGCACTACAGAGCTCACTAGTTTGCACTCAGAGCGCAGGTGTTGTGCCAGTATGTAGAGTGCTAATTTCGTGAGAAATGAATGCTACGAACATATTGCTTGCACACTGACACTGCACGCTAGATTAGCGTTTAATGTGCACAGTGTGAGGATGTAGAGCATGACTGCGAACAGTATGGGCGTGCAGAGCTTGCATACTGCGTGCAGGGTTTGAGTGTAGAGTATATTCTCCTGTACAGTGTGTGCGTGTAGAGCGTATACTGTGTACAGTGGGTTTGTGAAGTACACAGTGTACACAGTATGTTTTGCAATGTCATAAGCAATTACGGACTGAGGGTTATGTGCCTGGAAAATGCATTTGTAATACAAGGAACAAAAATCATAAATGTTCTGCAAAACCTGATCATTTTCTCTTACTGCCACCGACTGAGTTTCAGAGTCATAAGCTTGCAGTGCATCAGACAGGTCGTACATCTGAGAAAGAGTTCATCCGCGTAGGTATTTTAATTTTTCTTTCCAAGATTGCTGCAGTTTCGAGCCATGAACTCTGCCACAGATATCCGAGTGTCCTTTGAAGACAGAAAATTCTGTCGTTAGCTATTTGTGCTTTGAGGGTCAGATTTCCGGACACCATTGAGAAGAAATCGCCAGTATATTGTGGCGAACAAATTGTTCAACTATTCCTTTCCCTGATAATTGAGTGAAAAAACGACAAATCTTCACATTCATCTCTTCGCCTAAGGCAAATTTGGCTGAATTATGTGTCTGGTAATTATATAATTGGGGAGTGTTTAGGGTGAGGACATCAACGCCCTCACTGCAAGCAGCTTCTGCAGGTCCTTCTGCGGTTTTTTTTTTTACCTGAAGTTCACGCTCGTTGGCAATCGCATAAATGTTCGAGGCGCCTAGAATGGATGAGGTATAAATGTATAAGAAACAATGTATCAGATGTAAATTTATGAGACCTCTAGAATGTATGAGGTGTAAATGTATGTGGTCCCTAGAATGTGAGAGGAGTAAATGTATGAGACCCCTAGAATGAGTGAGGCGTGAATGCATGAGGCCCCTAGAATGTAAGAGGTGTAAAAGTTTGAGGCCCTAGAATGTATGAGGAATAAATGCATGAGGCCCCAAGAATGATTGAGGAATAGATGTATGAGGCCCCAAGAATGTATGAGCCATGAATGTATGGGGCCACAAGAATCACACGGTATACCACGTGCCATATATGGCGTATATAAATTACGTATTCCACTGTCCTTGCCAAACTTTCCTCTGTCTGGAGTGAGAGTCGCAGGTACAGATCGTCGTAAAATAAACGATACCTGTGTTGGTTGCTGAGATGCACGGATTCCGAAGTCGCCAAACTTTGAAGCCATTTTCTGTCGTTTTCATAAAGTGGCGCATGACACCGTTTGATTGTGGAGGCATCGTATAAACCATTAAATAACTACAAGAACTTCCTTTGTAAATCAAACACATTTGAGGTGATTTTGAATGAATGATGAAACAATTCTGAATATACCTGAAGAGGATAATTTCTCCAATGATACATCTGTGTATGCTAGTAAAACATTATACTTTTAAATTGAGTTTTGAGCTGTTCGGATTTTAACATGCTTTTTTACCAAGCAGGTTTAGCTTCGATGTGAACCAAAATTTATAGAAAACATGCACGTGCGTAAGCAAAAATGATACAAATAACATGTAAGTATAACTGAGGAGAAACAATCCCTGAATCCTCACACAACAGTAAAAACAATGGAGCAAAATCTTTAATTTCAACGTCCAAAGAGTCGGTAATTTCTTCAAGCGCTCTTAAGACTACAAAATCTCCTCCGGTGTAATCAGTTTCAGAAGTTGAGAGGGCTCTCAAAAAATCATGACGATGAAACAAAGGCAGGTAAGTCCAGGACGGGAGCTCATGACTTGTTTGAGTAGCTCCAGGTTATCAAATTCCATATTCCAAAGACCGGGAGTCCTTCAAGTCTAATGTTGCAGAGCCTCTCGAGGTGCTCAAGTTTCCCCGAACTTTAATGAAACCAAACATCAAAAGCCAAGATGGGATTTTTGCACAGGGGATCTGCTCAGCTTATGCCTCTATATTGCTTCCTAATATCGCAACACTGCTGCTATTTTGTACTTTCCCTTTAGATGGCAATAGCGACAGGATAGTGCTTTCCCCTGTTGTATGATAATACTTAGTGTACTTCCATTTCATTTTACATCGCAACACTCATACAATCTTAATTAAAATGATACTGATAGACCGAATAGCTACTTTATACAATCTTTCAATACAACAAAATTTTCAAAGTTATGCATTGCTCTTCACACGAGAGTTCTGACACTAATATACAATCATATGAACAATACTGTATATCTTCATCGATTACATAGTTTATCTGTCAACACTCAAGATCTCAGGTTTCTGACTATCGTGGGGGAGCGAGCAAAAATTACCTCCTGTGGATGTCAAATGAAGAGTCAATTGGTTGTTTAATTTTCATCCACCTCTGACGTCAAAGTCTGGTCAGAGATGCAGATTTTTTGTTCAGATCTGTATTTATCCACCTGCATTTTTACAACTTTTACAAGTATAGATTTTTCCACGAAACAAAGAAGCATTTGTAAGTGAAATAATAAAAAGTTGTACCCCATGAATTGTTAATATTAGGCTTTTGAAAATCATGGAAATAAAAACTTGCACGTATACTCTAAGCTTTAAGCATCTTTCTTAGCGCTGACACAGAAGGACCAATCGGCTTGAGAAGAGCATATGGAATCATCAACATAGCGTAGTAGTTCCTTTTTAAAATGTCTTTCATATACTTTTTCCAATAACACCATTGCCAATATATGTTTGAGCTTCCCAAGCAAGGAAAATTCCCCTAGTAGAACTCAAAATTTCAGTTTGGTTAAAAATCCTGAGTGTATAAGGATGTTCGCTGAATATCTCCCTCATTAGTAGCACCCAGTTCAAATATGGACGCACTCTTCAGACTTCCCGCGATAACATCAAACAACTCTGGACTTCCCACTCTGCTCAAAACTTTCCATTCATGGTGCAGGTAAGCAAATTTGCCCTGAAGATTGGAGCTACGGATCCGACTGCCTCTCCGCAGGCCGCCCAATCTCCTCACCGCGCACACTTCGCCCAACTCCCGGGAGTCTTGTCAAATTTCTCTGGTGATGAGAATTTTTAGTCATCTTGCTTGAGATTGCAAGTTTTTACGCGCCAAAATGAGACAGTTTGAATGAGAGATGAAGCGTGCTTCAAGTTTTTATCCTGCTGAGTTTAGAACGAAGTTGACGGTGTAAATAAGATGCTGCCTTGAGTCATTGTGGTTTTTGAGGTAAGGTTTTATGGAGTAGAAAAGTTTAGTTGAGTTTGTAAAAAGAAGATTGGGAATGAGTTAGGAAGCGAGGTAATTGGCGCCTCAAGACAGTTGACTGAAGTTTAGAGTAGTTCGAAATTTTGTGTAAAAGGAGAAAATAAAATTATGATTATTATGTTCCTGCATGCAAAGATTTGGGTAAGAGAGAGGAAGAACAAAGTTCTATTGAAGCGACTCGGAGCGCCAGATTCTAGTCGTTCAATTTCCAAAAGCGCAATGATGATCTGTAAAAAGATTATGATGACTGCCAAAATCGAAGTTTAGGAGTCCATGAATGAATGAATACGGCAAAAATTTAAATAGATGTTCCGTGGTACAATATTTTCAAGGACAAGAAACAAGTCAAATTTTGGGGCAGAAGAGAGAGGCTGTGATCTAGTAAATCACTTGATGTGGCTTTGAAATATCGTTTCCCTGAGAATAGAAAAAGAGATAAATTTAATGGCAAAGTGATAAATCTGACAGTTTCTTGGGGAGCTTCTGAGGAAAAATATTTCCGAAGGCTCGCTCTGCCTGAACAGATCCATTAACACTTTTACCACGATGGGTTGAACTGAAGTTCAATTTCAACTCAAATTTAAAGTCTATTGTATTGAGCAATTTTAAAAATAGCAGACATTAACTGGATCGTGCCGTTATTTAGCTTTAATTAAATATTTATGTATATTGAGTTTGTGACTACTGGTCGGTCAGCAGCATTATGAAAATCCCCCTCAGTGGCCACCGGTGGCGCACATTGCAGTCAAAGTGCTAATACTCGTATGTCCTATCTCTATTCCCTGAGTTAGAAGCAATTTAAAGTAATTCAAAACCAGGAGACAACGAGAATCTTCAAAGACGCTCGTAATAGTGACGTCAGTGATGTTGCGTGAATGAATGAATTAAGGTGTGACGTGCAAGTATTGGTCTTGGTACAGTGGTTGTAATATGGAATAAATTGGCAATACTTGTTTTATTTGACAAAAATATCATCAGTAGGGGAAAGGAATGGTATTAGTCATATAACGTTAAAAGGCTGGATTTATTTCAGCTTTAATGTAAGGGTATGAAAATATTAGATGCAGTACAGTTAGTAGTCGTAAGTATATTCGGACGTGAGTCAAAAATATCAACAAGATTTTGGTCCCACCAAGTCAAGAAACTTGGCTCTGCAGCAAATTATTGCAGTAACCGCCACAAACATTCAGATTATTATTACCAGTGTTGAAATGCCGTGCAAGTGTGCCATGGACACATGAATATTTTCGTGTGCAAATTTTGGCTGAAATTTTAGAAACAAACAAACAAACATCGGCATCTACGGATGCTTTATTTCCAATTGAAGCATGATACATATCACCTTTTACATTGGTTTTTCAAATGCCTTATAACTAACACCAGGACGCCATGACGCTTTCCCCCGGTCGAAGACCGGTACCCATTTCAGACACCTGGGTCGAGTGGGGTATTGTGCTCATAATTTTTCTCCTATACCCAACAGAGAAAATCGCCAACAGCGCCGAGACTCGAACCCGGGTCTCCCCGCACGGAGTCAGGTCAGCTACACACACGGCTATGACGAGCAGAGGCGTGCATTTGAGGCGTGCATTTGCAACATGTGTAACTTGGTCCTTAGAACTACCGTTTCCACAGCAATACTAACATATTCTTAAATATTCAATTATTTTAATTTACTGCCACATCATTTACATGACTGGGCCGTCGTCTTCTAATAAGGGAAGAGTGTCGTCAGCGCTAGGAAGCTTCATAATAAATGACCCGTCATTTCACGTGACATTCTTCGCGACAATTTTCAGCGACTGCAAATGAAGTGGAGCGCAGGAGCTGCAAGTCTGCCTGTATGTTAAGTATTAATTTCGTAAGAAACGAATGTTATAAACATAGCGCGTGCTCCAAGACACTGCATGCTGACGATGCGACCTTGATTAGTGTATGTGTACTGTGCACAGTGTGAGCGTTCAGAGCGTGGCTGCATACATTATTTGCATTGTGATGATGTGCAAGCTCTCTGAAATAACGTTTTACCTTTACGATTCTGCCGTATGATTGCTTTGTTTAGGCGCTTTTCATGTCGATCTCATCCGTATTTGTATCACTGTAATAGAACATTCGAATGGATGCTTCCCCTATGAGTGCCCTCCTCTATGTACATGAATGCCCTACATGGCCCTAAAGTGTCCATATGGATGCTCCGTAAAATTCCCTTCCTCCGTATGAATGCCCTGTATAGTCCCTAAGCTTCCCGTAAGGAAATCCCGTAAAATACCACCCTCCCTCAGCATGGTCCCAAATTTTCCTGGATGGATTCCGCGTAAAAAGTAAAAGAGAGAGTACCTCTGGTATGAGGGCTCCTCGTATAAGAACCTCCTCCCCCCCCTCCCCAAAATGGGGGGGTTAATCGCAAATGAGCTCCTCCGACGGAACCCCCAACTTAGAGCAGGTGTCTCGGGGGAAATAAGCAAACGTTCAAGGATACCAACAAAAATTCTGCCATTGCGTCAAAAGTTTTGTGTTGCTCAGCGCTGAAAGAAAGCTGCAACTTCGCTTCCAGTTGGCGCTTTGAGTCGTAAATAAAATACGAGGCAAATCTATTTATTACGAGAACTAATTGCCAAAGCGTTACGATGTAGGCAGGCGTCCTCAGTGTTGTTCTGATAAAAATTGGAGTAGTTTTCCTCAATGGTTTTCTGTAATATTAACAAGTAGAGATGGCAATTTTATCCTCAACTATTTACTTCCGTGAAAGTGATCATTTTAGGTTTAAAAGTGACAGAAATTATGTTTTTTCTGCATGAAACGAAGGCTGGCACTTTTGATGCATGCTCGACTGCAGCTGATCAAGGTGCGCGTAACGTCCCAACTGAACTGTTGACGCATCTGCTTAAGCTGGGCCATCAATTTTAAACTGGCCAACTGAACTGTTAGTGGATCTACTGGCCAATGAATTTTAAACCAGTCATGTGAAACTTTAACAGGCCAATTGAACTGCGAGTGTATCTACTGTTCAATGAATTCTAAACAAGCCAATAGAAACTTTAAATGGCTAATTGAACTGTAGACGGTGCAAATTAAGCAGACAAAAAATTTCAAACTAGCCATTAAGAACTTTAACTGGCTGTTTGAACAGTTGATGTTTAGAAATAAGCTAAGCAATAAATTTCCTTCGCAAACTGGGTTGCGAGTGCATTTGTTCAAACTGGGCAAGATAATGGCAGCATCAAGAGAGTTTTGAAATTAACGGAACAGGCAACGGAGAATTAGAGGATTTAATTGCCCTTTTGAAGTGAAGAAGAATAGACAAAGGAGGAACGAATAAGATGACAAGAACCCTTCCCATCACCTTGTTTTGGAGTACAGAGAATGTATCACCTATTTCAACTGGTCACTGACGCATCAGAAGTATATTACAGATATGTAATGAACTTTTTGGCAGTGAATACGACCACCTTACCTTAGAGCTGAATGAAACTGGTGAGTGCTCAAATGGCATTGGACAGTGGATATTGGCTTAATGAACTTGCGGTGCACCCACCAACACTCGTTATAAACAAGCATCACTTCCCTTCGCATCACTTCCCTTCTAGATCAAGAGTTGGAGTAATTGATGCCGGCAACATGACTCACATTTGTTCGATATTATCCAATTCATTGAAGGCTCAAATCTTAATCGCTTAATGAAAGATGTAAGTCGTGAGAAAAATGTTCCGTTGAAAAGGATTCAACATCAGTTAATACACATCTGTCTTTTCATGTTAAATCTCGGAACTCCCCATGAGTTCAGTTGATACTTTGTGTGTGGAAGGTTTCATTAAAATACAATTTTCATTTTTACGTCAGTGCCTCGCTATTTTTACGCTTGACGCGTGTGTTAGTTTCACTTATTCTTCGTATTACAAGAAGAATTTTTGATGGAGAATTGTGAGACCGGGAATAAGTGCACTTAAAATCTCAGTGCATATTACATACTGTACATGTGTACTACAGCTCAACTAAAATGATACACATTCATTAATGGCATTTTCCGTTTGCCGCTGGGAATTATTTCCAGGCATTGAATGTGAAACTAAGAATATTACGGTGCATGTCCAACTGTATGTAAATGGCGCGACAATTAGTAAAAATAAAGGTAATTTGGTGAAAATGTTTGGGCAACAACGATTTACTGCTAGAATTTCAACCTCCACATGCAATGTTCATGAAAATCCTACTCGAAAATAAGAAAGCATTTTCATCTCCTCGTCCCATTTCATTTGCACCTTTACATTCAACTCACAACTCGACATACAAACAAGCACAGGAAAATTTGCTCGGACAAACCCGTAAACTCTTATCACTTCTATGCAGAGAAAGATGAAATTGCTGACATCCCTTGCTTTAATTGCTAGGTAATGCCCTGTTTTACAGTCGTTGTGAGCAGGATTTACTGGAAGCTAATCTCAAGACTGAGAAAAAATGAGTGTTCTTGTCTTCTCATTGCTCACATCAGGATCCATGGACTGCTGTCACAACGACTCAATTACTTGACGGATGAAACTGGCTATCTCATGCCGTCGCAGACTCGGAGATTCAGAGCTGCATTCAAGAATCCAAGCTTCCTTATCGGGACTCGTTAATTTTTGGCCTGAATAAACACTAGCTTCCAAAGCGAGGTCAGAAAAGAAGCTCAAAGAATTCGTGAAGGAAAAACTTGGCCAGAAAAGAAGCTCGCAAAAGACCGAGATTGACTTCAATTCTAAAAAACGGAACGAAGAACGTTTTCTTCTCAAGAAAATACAAGCTCTTAATTGCGGAAACTCTTGGAATTTCTCGTGGTAATGAGAAGAATTCTTACGGGAGAATTTTTGCCGCAAAATAATGATTTGTCTTAGAGAACAAGGGCTCTCACTTCAAAGAGGATGGGTAAGTGAGTATGCTCTTCTTTAAAGTAGCTTATTGATACAAAATTGCTGCTGCTCCTAGCGAGGAAAATGGTAGCACGAACGAAGCAATGGCAGAGTGGCTTTTAAGTGTGTAGAGGAATGACCTAACGTATTTTTACTGACTTAGATTTGAATTCGGGCACTTGTTGATGCTACATATTTTGATTGGTAGCAAGACTTAGCATGTGAGTGGGGGAGCTTTCTTCTTCAGCATAACAACGATCACGTCTGTCATGGACCATTTACCCTTCTAGCCTCATCATTATAAATGGAGAAAAATTCGTCATAGGCGGAAAATTGAAAGTGTTGATAGTAACCAACTGCTTCACTGTCGAGCATCGAACCTTCAAGTTTGGCGTGTATTCAGTGAGGCATGGGCTAATGTCTCCTACATCTAGGAGCCATTACTCAGACCATTGCCTCCTACATCTCGGAGCCATTACTTAGACCAATGCCTCCTACATCTAGGAGCCATTACTTGGACCAATGCCTCCAACATCTGGGAGCCATTACTTGGACCAATGTCTCCTACATCTAGGAGCCATTACTTAGACCAATGCCTCCTACATCTAGCAGCCATTACTTGGGCCAACAAACAAGGAGACGCGTCATATAGCACCACATGAAAACACTCAGGCTGTCGATTTGCTTCCACTGAAAATCCTAATCTTTGAAATCTTCATTCAACTAAATAGGGTTTAATAATTATCAGGTCTGAGGTAAAGATTCGAACATTCTGCGTGTTTTAGTAGAATCAAATTGAACTTCTGCTAACTGAACAGTCGTGTAATTAAACAAACGTGTTTGCTCTTCATCTAAACTACCGCAACAAAATTTAGATGAAAAATCATCATACGATAGGTATTCCATGTATTGTTATAGGAAATTGATCCTGTTGCAACTATTAATTCTAACATTTGAATCTTTCATTGACCGACTTGTTAATCAATTTCTTTCCTTCGAGCATAGATTTTTAAACCTTCACCATTTGAATGCAGTAGATTAATTTTCATTTTAAATTGGAACCCTCAGTAGGCTTGTCGTCGAGCGTGACACATGTGAATTCAATTGTGAATGCCAGTTTTGGCGAACAAACTCAATTGTGCTCGAGTAATTGGCCAGCGGAATGTTTAGTCTCGGTGAAGTCAAGAGTGATTCATCACAAGTTAAAAGTGAGGGCAGGAAGGGAAGAGCAGTTTCGGGCCGTGAAATGGACAAAAATCCGAGCGAACACTAGGAAGAAGAGTTCTAGCGCATGAAATGGCCAGGAACCCGAGGGAAAACTGGAAAAGCAGTTCTAGGACATAAAAATAACAGAAGTCCAAGCGAACACTAGGAAGAAGAGTTCTAGCGCATGAGGAAGACAAGAACACGAGAGAATAAGTGGAAGAGAAGTTCTAGGACATAAAAAGATAAGAAGTTCAAGGGAAAGGAATAATGGGAAGAAGAGCCCATGCGAAGGACAGGAACCTGAGAGAATAACTAAAAGAGTTCTAGGGCACGAAGAGAAGAGGAGTTCCAGAGTATGAAAAAACAGGGCGCAACAGGAAAACGAGCTCCAGGGCACTCAGGGAAAGGAAATTCTAAAAAATAACAAGTTGAGTTCAAAGGCCCTGTAAAGAGAGTAGTTAAAATGAAGTCAAAAACCTGAGCATCAAAAAGAGTGAAATTAGGCTCGATGAAACAAAATGCTTTTTTAAAGCACAAAACGAAAAAAGTCCTCGGAGAGACAAATAACGAGTTAGTAAGCCATATTTAAAAGTCTTTTCTAACATAGCTTCACGATGATACAACACCATTACATTAACACCACCACCTCATCATCACAATCACTCCATCACCACCACCCCATCATCACCACCACTCCAGCAACACCACCACCCCATCATCACAATCACCCCACCACCCCACCATTATCACTGCTCCATTATAACCACCACTTCATTATCCCCACCACTCCACCATTATCACTGCCCATTATCTCCACCATTATCCCTGTTTTTTCATCATCAGAGAAAACACGCCTCGCTACCTAATGATAGAAATTCTCGCGGGAAGTCAAAGATTCACAGAAACTCTCACAATATTTGCGTTAAAATTTCCTTAGTTTTATTTTTGCATGCGAGTTTTCATTCGTCTGAACTGAAACAGAGGGAGCCGTAAAAATGCCCTTCACTGCCGTCCCTAATGCCCACTAAACGCTGACACTAAAACTTGCAATCGCAAAAAAAACGAGCGCCCAAAATTCGTGACTGTTGCTAAGTAGGCTTTGGAAGGGCGAGCTCTGCTCCCAAAATACACGAGGCACGGACCAGAAGCGTCGCCCTGGCAGGCCAGCGACCGCAGGCAAACTTCTTGAAGTTCATTTGGAGAATTGTTCAACTGACTCCTCAAATATGCCGCTCAGGACGTTATATTAATTGGTGTCAACAATAAAGAAGTCCAAGGAAATAACGAGAAAATGAGTTTCGGGACATGAAGAGGATTAAAGTCCTTTATGGAAAACTGGCTTCAGCAAGTTTGATATGACTCGATTTTCTTACATAAATATTAGTCAGAACGTACTCCATATTAATTTCAATTAATAAGTAAGCAGCATACAAGCAGCACTTATATTTCTTTCAACGGCATTGCATTTAATACTCTGTACATATTTATATATAACAAATCTTTATATTGAAAACATATAATGCATGAAACGAAACAGAGGAGAAAAACGGAACTCCTGGACTTGTAACGAAACAAGAAGAAAACAGAATTCTTGACTTGGAATAGAACAGAGAAGGAAAACAGAACTCCTGGACTTGGAATACAAGAGAGGGGGAAACAGATCTCCTGGACTTGAAACGAAACAGAGCAGGAAACGGAATCCCTGGAATTGAAACGAAACAGAAGAGGAAAACAGAACTCCTGAACTTGAAACGAAACAGGAAGAAAACAGAACTCCTGGACTTGGAATGGAAGAGAGAAGGAAAAGATACCAGCAGCACGACATCGGGCCTGTCTATCGGCTGCAGTATCTGAATTGCAGACCGCCTGAAAAACGGACCAATTACGCGGATCCGAACGGGATCACACGACCGGAAACATTCACGGAGCGCTTAAGGGAACGTCCGCCATTCGGACGAGAGCTCTGATAGGAGCTTCTGTAACGGTGCCAATTTGGGCCGATGACGAAAATATCATTGGATGACAAAAATATCATGAGATGACGAAAATGTCGTTGGATGACGAAAATATCATTGGATGATGAAAATGTCATTGGATGATGAAAATATCATTGGATGATGAAAATATCATTGGATGGCGAAAATATCATTGGATGATGGAAATTTCATTGGATGATGAAAATATCATTGGATGGCACACAGTTAACTTGATCATAGTCATTGCGAGTGGACAAGGAAACTTCAGAGGCATCATCAGCTCTTATTTATTCAACTAATGTCCCAATCCGAACCTCTTACAGATTCTATGTTCTATTTTTTCATGTTTCCATGTTAGGACTAGAAAAAAATTTACCTGCGTCTCAAAACCACATGCCAAAAATTCTACAGCACATCTCATTTACCAAAAATTTCAAACGAATTTAAGTCTACAGAGAACTGTTTTGTTCGTGTTTTCCACCGCTGCTGTCATTGTAATGGATCTTTTCTCCGCTGCCTCCATTGGAATGGATGTTCTTTTTTATTTAATTGTCGTAACATTTCTATTCGCCACATTCTCTATTTTCTACTCTTTATTAATCATGATAAAGTAAAATTGGAGCTGCCACCACCCTTAAAGGGAATTTTTCTATAAAATTAATATTATATTTAAATGACATATTTTCTGTGGTCTTCGGTAAGCGTGAAGTCAGAGCTGAAGGCTATTATTAATGTGCATTTTATCATTATTTTATCATCATCATTATCATCGTCATCTTTTCATCGTCTCTTTTCATCGTCATCTCTTCCTAACTTACAAAGGAAATTAAAGACACGAAAGGTTACAAAGATTCGCTATCAACGCAGACATCTAAGATATCCCAGTGCTGCGGAGAGAGAAGCTGGTAAGACACATAGTAAATATGTTAACTTATCTGCGGGATCCAGTTTAGGCATTGACGAAGTATGTGCGAGGAGGCTGGTTGCTTTACGATACGATTCGCGATTAATTATATAGTATGATGAATTTCTAGGTTATTTAGAGTAAATTGTCACTTTTAAAATCGCTTAATGCAAAGCCGGTTCATCGCCTTTGGCGATGAACCGGGATGATAATTACAGTAAACTGTTTGTTTCGGGTTCGGGGCCTGGTAAATTGTATGGATTGCCAAAAATACATAAAAGCAATTTTTCAACTATGTTCCAGTTCAGACCTATATTTGCTGCATATAATACTCCTAGTTTTTCTGTTGCTAAATTTTTGGTGCCGATCTTGAACCCTATTTCTCGCAATGAATTTACGGTAGAGAACTCTCATTCTTTTGTTAATGATTTAAGCAAAATTAGTAATGCATCAAAATTTTTCATGGCATCATTTGACATTGAAAACCTATTCACTAATATCCCGTTGGAAGAAACTATAGATATATGTCTGCA